>CM029124.1:11220000-11407479 GCA_016859345.1 Istiophorus platypterus | reverse complement strand
GGTCAATCTGCTATTGTACAATAAAGTTCTGCAGCATATACTTCTTTATTTATGATATATTTCTGTCTTCCCTTAGGAGATTTACTGTAAAATGATGCCATGGATCATAAAGCTTTTCACGTTGTATGCAGAGAAAGTTGCCCTCAATCTGTATCGATGCTGTAAATAGTTACTGAACCAGTGATTTCAATAATATCAGTGTTGAAAAACACTGAATACGCATGAATTGAATACGTTTTTTCAGGAGCCTACTCCCTCAGAATAAAGTGAGGGAGAGGGCGAACCAGAGTAACCTTCAATGTGTCACTAGATTTTTTTAAACAATTAGACGCTGAGGTTTAAAGGGGCCATCGTGTTAAATAGTTTTTAATGCCGGAAGATCTAATGAAAATATCAATTACAGGAACTTGTTTGATTTAAAAAAAAGAAAGAAAAAAGTGAAACATAAGGTTCTGCTCTGGTCCCCACACCAATAGTTTTCATATGGTTCCTTACCTGGCCTGGTTTTATCTTGTACTTCACAGCGCTGTATACAACTTTGTCTTCAGCCTGTGTTGAAGGAGCAAAACAATTATCACATTGTAAATGTTTGGCTGAAGAAGTCAAAACTAATATTTATGAATGAATAACCTTCACTGGTTCATTCATTTAAACATAATACAGAATTTGTGATCAAATATATGCTAAATTTAGTTTTTTTTAATGGGCAATGCCTACTGTACTCTGTTATTAAAAAATGTAAGTATGGTATTAGCCTGACTATCAAGATGTATTTTAGGCGATATAATTATTAGATATTAATTTGCATTGATATATTGTAATCCTGCAGCTGCAAAGGGAAAGAACAGTATAATCTTGATTTCCCTTGGATTCACTGTAGAGTTCTATTAAGCAGATGGCCATGAGAGCATGTCTCCTTTGTAAATAGAGTTGTATGTATAAAATCATGTTGGTAAATGATTTGTCATATCTTACCATCGCTGAGGCTGATGATTCTGCTTTGGTCTGTTCTAAAGGTGAAGAAATGCAAATTACTTTTACTAACTTAATGTGTTCAATGATAGCAATGCACAATTGTATAAATTTTAAGTAAATAACATTTAAGACTAACAAATATTTTTCACATTCTTAAATTTATCAGTGCTCAGTAGAGACTTACTGTTTCTCTTTAGCATGAACCAGAATAACAAGGCCACCATTACAATGAAGAGCAGCAAACTCAATGAGACGATGAAACACTTTAGTATTTCTTGATCACTAAAGCATAAATTTAAAGAAGACAATGACAGTGAATTAAAATGAACAAAATGTCCTTGTTTAAACAGTCCAACAATGTACTCTTAAGTCTGCAGCGCATATAATTTATCTCAGTCTTATATTGCTTTCAAATCAATATTTTTTATAATACAAGTGTAAGTTATCATGTGTCTATAACAACTTGTATAGAGATTGTGTAATAAGACTTTATTTGACCAAATGTGGCTGTTGCCCATAGAATGGCCACATTTCTCTACTATAGGTTATTGCAAAAACTACTAACCTGTTATATTCATGGTCTTCACAGTTCTCAGGTTCAGAGATGGATGATAATGCTGTTGAATATCTCTTTGTTGCATGTGTGGCTATAAACAAGATAATGATTAATATAATAATATGAAAATAATGAATCCTAACTTTATTCTCTATATAATCAAAATATTTCAAATGGCTGCACTTGAGAAATGAATATAAACATATATTTCATACTTTCTGATTCGTAGTATATAGTATCAGTAGGTTTCTCAGTGACAGTTAAATGCACTGGCATCTGTAAGTCTCCTACAACACACCAATACCAGCCACTGCTCTTTATCGTCAGTCCTCTCATGGTCACAGTGAAAACTCTGGGGAGGCTCTCGTCGATGGTCACTGTTGTTGCTCCCACTGATCCTCCTGACCCTGTCACACAGTTCCCTCCCAGCCTGCAGAACTTCTTTACTCCACCGTTTCTATGTTTACAACTGATGATTCCATTATCTCCATTAAATCCTGTAATGTTCTGTTGATCCTGGATGGGGCTGAATGTTTCTTAGGAGAAAACAAATTGAATTGTGAGTTTTGAGAATCCTAATAACAATCAGTCTCCATAGCAAAAGAACGAGACTCTCCTCAGTGGTTTTCCTCTTCATTTTTCCAACTTCACAAAGGCTCTGAAAAGTGCTTAAAAGTGCGTTAAGGGCTCTTACCTGTGGTGACTGACAGATGGAAATACACTCCGTCATCAGCCCCGTTATTAATCTCCACAACACACCACCAGTAGCCAGCGTCATTATCTGTCAGATCTTTTATAGTCACAGTGAAGATACTTTGCTTTTTGTCATCAGAGATTGAAAACTTTCCTGATCCATCAGGTTGCTTTGTTTTAACTACATAAGAACAGGACCTATAATAAAATCCTCTACACAAGTATTTCACGTGGTTCTTGTATTTCTGGTCATAGAGACATGGGATAGTGATTGAACCTCCACGCTTCACTGACACTTTACTGACTGTGGTTATGCTGTGAATTCCTGCAACAAGAACAAATACAGCATTTTATTGCATATATACCTAATGATAATCCTCTTTCATATACTCTGTCAATTGAAAATTATTGCATTATTGTTTTCTAAATTTCATATACTAAAAAAGTCATTGTATGACTAATTTGACTGATATACTAAGACTGATATGTAATTAATTGCTCATGCTGTCATCATCTTACATGCCCAGCTCAAGACTAAACGATAACACATATAAAATGACCCCTGTGACTGACCTGTGAGCGCAGTGATGATGAGAAGAAAGCTGAGATGAGCAGCCATGTTGGTGAGTAGAGTCAGACAAAATAACACTGATGGACTGATCTGCTACTTCCTGAATTGTCGAAATATGCAGCTGAAGGTGTTAAATCTTCCCCTTTTAGGGCAGTTATGTGAGTTTGGGTTGATGATGACATACAATAACTTTAGAATTACTTTGTGCTTTGAGAATCTGCGCAGTGTACTGACCTAAAAGTTTTGAAACCTGGTCTACAAAAAAATCAGACATCAATAAAATGGTTTAGAATAAAAAAAATGGCTTTGAAGATATATATTTTTAAAATGTCAGTTTATTTTTGTATGGTAATGAAGCATAAATTTGTGAGAATTGAAACACAAATTCTTTACATTGTTTATCCAAAAAAGTACAATTATTATCATATATTTCATGCAACCATTGAATCTGTCATTTCTCAATACTACTTCAGGATAGACTAAAATTAAACCATTTTAAGTCACTTCCTGTATTTGGTCAGTTTTAGTAGCTTCTGGTTCAAACTGTTTGTGGTCTGACTGTTGCTTTTCCTGATTCAGTATCAAACAGAAAGCAACAGATTCCCCACATCACATATATAAGTGCAGAATCTTAACAACACAGTTTCACTCTTGCCCTTCTGAATTTCTGACTTTTAAACATGTACTTGCAGTAAAATAGAACATATTAGTCTCATCTTTTCAAAAATGATTTGATAACACTGTCTTTGTGCAGATTTTCACAAAACAGTACCCATAACCCAAAGCACTGACTGAATAATCCAAACTGAACACCACTGAGGGATTTTCATTTAAGTTTCAGTGACCACAGAGGAGACACACATCACCTTGAGGGGAGGATATTCTTTACACCACTGCATGACTCGGCTGTTTATATTCTCATCTTACAACACAATATGCAAGTTTGTTCTTTTAATCTTATTCAATTACATTTACTTTTTTCTGATGTGCTATGACCGAATGTACATTAAGGTTAACTATGGAGACAGTTCACATATTGAAAAATAGATGAGTTATAACACAGAGCAAGTACAAACTAATATCCTGAAAGCATCAGTTGTGTTTATTTGACATTGTGAGGTTTACTGAATAATACAGCAGTGAAACCAGTGGTGTCAATAGTCTTGTCAAACATTTTTATACAGCTATGCAAAGGAGAATAAAAAAAAAATAGGAAGAATTTGTAAAACCACAAAATGAAAAAGGAAAAGGGAAGAAATTCTTTTACAACAGAACAATAACAGATGAAGACACACTGCAACTCTTTAATCTAAAAAATAATATCCAATGATAGACAGATGGGTCAGATTTAGTGGAGGTTTAACATTTACTGGTTTTGCGTGGTATATGTAACATCCTCAGAATTTGCTTCAACCTGTTGGAGAATAGCGGGAGAAAGAAGAAAATTAGAAAGAGAGAACGAAGATTAACCAGTATAAGAGTCTATAGCCATAGCAGCAGTTCTATGGGGCAATATATACTAAGTTTTGCAGGTATTTAGTCATAAACAGCTGATTCTGAAATGATGATGCTACGGGTTGAAAAGTCAGGGCAAGAGAGACAAAAACTCAGAAATCCTCATCTTGGCACCAACAGTTATCCAACCAGTAGCTGTTGTGATATTTCAGTCTTAACTAGAAGTGGTGGACTGACAGACAGACAGACACTGCCATCTATAGAGCCATGCTGGTAGTGTGGCTAAAACCTGTGCAAAAAATTTTTGACTACGAGAAACAGTCAGAGCTTTGGCTCGGATATTTTAAAATTTACCCTTCGTAGAGTTTTTTGTTTAACTGTAGAGCTGTACACTGCTTCCACATCACGCTTAACATCGGACATCTGGGTAAGAAAGAAGAGACAGACTGGAAATTTAAACAACTTCTTGAATTCAATTTCAAATATGAAAGGTAAAAACAGTCAATTCTAGTTGAGGGTACTTATGTGTCCTTTTGTTTACTTATATTATATGATGCCAGTTATAATTTCAGATATTGAAGACTACCTTGTGTGTGGGTTTTCTCAGGTGCTGAACATCACTGTATATTACGTCCTCGTCAAGTTGAACACCTGTATTCTTTTCAAAAACAATCTGACATGAAAAAATGACACAAGATATATTTAAAATAATACAAATATTGAAGGTCAATCTGCTATGGTACAATAAAGTTCTGCAGCATATACTTCTTTAGTTATGATATATTTCTATCTTCCCTTAAGAGATTTACTGTAAAATGATGCCATGGATCATAAAGCTTTTCACGTTGTATGCAGAGAAAGTTGCCCTCAATCTGTATCGGTGCTGTAAATAGTTACTGAACCAGTGATTTCAATAATATCAGTGTTGAAAAACACTGAATACGCATGAATTGAATACGTTTTTTCAGGAGCCTACTCCCTCAGAATAAAGTGAGGGAGAGGGCCGAACCAGAGTAACCTTCAATGTGTCACTAGATTTTTTTAAACAATTAGATGCTGAGATTTAAAGGGAGCCATCGTCTTAAATAGTTTTTAATGCTGGAGGATCAAATGAAAATATAAATTACAGGAACTTGTTTGATTTAAAAAAAAAGAAAGAAAAAAGTGAAACATAAGGTTCTGCTCTGGTCCCCACACCAATAGTTTTCATATGGTTCCTTACCTGGCCTGGTTTTCTCTTGTACTTCACAGCGCTGTATACAACTTCGTCTTCAGCCTGTGTTGAAGGAGCAAAACAATTATCACATTGTAAATGTTTGGCTGAAGAAGTCAAAACTAATATTTATGAATGAATAACCTTCACTGGTTCATTCATTTAAACATAATACAGAATTTGTGATCAAATATATGCTAAATTTAGTTTCCTTTAATGGGCAATGCCTACTGTACTCTGTTATTAAAAAATGTAAGTATGGTATTAGCCTGACTATCAAGATGTATTTTAGGCAATTTAATTATTAGATATTAATTTGCATTGATATATTGTAATCCTGCAGCTGCAAAGGGAAAGAACAGTATAATCTTGATTTCCCTTGGATTCACTGTAGAGTTCTATTAAGCAGATGGCCATGAGAGCATGTCTCCTTTGTAAATAGAGTTGTATGTATAAAATCATGTTGGTAAATGATTTGTCATATCTTACCATCGCTGAGGCTGATGATTCTGCTTTGGTCTGTTCTAAAGGTGAAGAAATGCAAATTACTTTTACTAACTTAATGTGTTCAATGATAGCAATGCACAATTGTATAAATTTTAAGTAAATAACATTTAAGACTAACAAATATTTTTCACATTCTTAAATTTATCAGTGCTCAGTAGAGACTTACTGTTTCTCTTTAGCATGAACCAGACAAACAAGGCCACCATTACAATGAAGAGCAGCAAACTCAATGAGACGATGAAACGCTTTAGTATTTCTTGATCACTAAAGCATAAATTTAAAGAAGACAATGACAGTGAATTAAAATGAACAAAATGTCCTTGTTTAAACAGTCCAACAATGTACTCTTAAGTCTGCAGCGCATATAATTTATCTCAGTCTTATATTGCTTTCAAATCAATATTTTTTATAATACAAGTGTAAGTTATCATGTGTCTATAACAACTTGTATAGAGATTGTGTAATAAGACTTTTTTATTTGACCAAATGTGGCTGTTGCCCATAGAATGGCCACATTTCTCTACTATAGGTTATTGCAAAAACTACTAACCTGTTACATTCATCGTCTTCACAGTTCTCAGGTTCAGAGATGGATGATAAAGCTGTTGAATATCTCTTTGTTGCATGTGTGGCTATAAACAAGATAATGATTAATATAATAATATGAAAATAATGAATCCTAACTTTATTCTCTATATAATCAAAACATTACAAATGGCTGAACTTGAGAAATGAATATAACATATATTTCATACTTTCTGATTCGTAGTACTTACTAGTGGTAGGTTTCTCAGTGACAGTTAAACGCACTGGCATCTGTAAGTCTCCTACAACACACCAATACCAGCCACTGCTCTTTATCGTCAGTCCTCTCATGGTCACAGTGAAAACACTGGGGAGGCTCTCGTCGATGGTCACTGTTGTTGCTCCCACTGATCCTCCTGACCCTGTCACACAGTTCCCTCCCAGCCTGCAGAACTTCTTTACTCCAGGGTTTCTATGTTTACAACTGATGATTCTATTTTGTCCAATAAATCCTGTAATGTCCTGTTGATCCACATAGAGCCTGGATGTTTCTTAGGAGAAAACAAATTGAATTGTGAGTTTTGGGAATCCTAATAACAATCAGTCTCTGTAGCAAAAGAACGAGACTCTCCTCAGTGGTTTTCCTCTTCATTTTTCCAACTTCACAAAGGCTCTGAAAAGTGCTTAAAAGTGCGTTAAGGGCTCTTACCTGTGGTGACTGACAGATGGAAAAAGTCTTCGACATCAGCCTCGTTATTAATCTCCACAACACACCACCAGTAGCCAGCGTCATTATGTGTCAGATCTTTTATAGTCACAGTGAAGATACTTTGTTTTTTGTCATCAGAGATTGAAAACTTTCCTGATCCATCAGGTTGGTTTGTTTTAACTGCATAAGTACAGAAGTTAAAATAAAATCCTCTGCACAAGTATTTCACATGGTTCTTGTATTTCCGGTCATAGAGACATGGGATAGTGATTGAACCTCCACGCTTCACTGACACTTTACTGACTGTGGTTATGCTGTGAATTCCTGCAACAAGAATATAGCATAAGAATGGATATATTTACTAACAGTATCTTTTTTCATATGACCTGCCCATTTTTTAATGATAATATCACTGTGGGTGTTATACATACTAAATAAAAATTAGATGCACACATGTACTCTGTCTTGCTGCGGCTAACCTTCATTCCTCTCCTTTCCAGGGCACATCTCCACCTCTCAAGCTTCTCCTCCACCTGTTCCCTGCTCTCACTACATATCACAATGTCATCTGCAAACATCATAGTCCATGGAGATTCCTGTCTAACCTCGTCTGTCAGTCTGTCCATCACCATAGCAAACAAGAAGGGGCTTAGAGCTGATCCCTGATGCAGTCCCACCTCCACCTTGAACTCCTCTGTCACACCTACAGCACACCTAACCACTGTCTTACAGTCCACATACATGTCCTGCACCACTCTAACATACTTCTCTGCCACTCCAGACTTCCTCATACAGTACCACAGTTCCTCTCTGGGCACCCTGTCATACGCTTTCTCCAGATCTAATACGCTTTCTCCAGATCTATTATTATTCATTCTATTATTCATTAATGTGAGCGTTATGCATAATAGATAGAATAATAAAAAAAAAACAGGTCAATGCTTCTTTGCAATGTTATTCAGCCCTGCAGAGGAAGGTAAAAAAATGGTGTAACAGGCTGAAATGACAAACAAGAAGAAGGAAGAAGTTACAGCATTACCGAACGATAAAAGCAGACAACAAAAAGCAACACAGTGGTCTGGGGAAAGAAATCTATTAACTGAGAGAGAAAAAGATTAACAGATGATAGTTTAAATATTTTGGTGGGGCTCCGCCAATGTGCTGTATGTAAAGTCAATATCTTGTGCTCCAATCTGCTGGAAAAGAGAAGCAAATATGACATTTAGGAAAGAAGAGCAAAGATAAAAATGAATGAAGAAAAATAAATTAAATGATTCATTTATACGGCAGCATTCTCTGACTACTGAGACCAAAGAAACAAAATTATTTGAAACAACTGAAATACAACTGAAATACAGAACATAAGAAACAAAAAACAAACAAAAATTTTTTTTTCCCCTTTTGTCTTTTTTTATGGTAAATGCAGAACTGGAAAACACCTCCACATCACTTTCAGCACATGACCTCTGGGAGGGGGCAGAGATATTAAACAGAGAATGGTACATTTTCTTTACATGGATTAAAACAGTTTTATTGAGCAGCACTTGGTGTTATAAGAAGTTAGATTTTAATTCTTGTTGTTTGTCCTTGAGTTTTGTTTGTCTTCCTTGTGTTGTTTAATACCAATTTTTGGTTTTAGTGTGTTAGTATTACCTGACCTGAATTTTTTCTCATGTATCCAACATTACAGTATGTTACTTCCTCTCCAGCCTGAGTTGAAGTAACTAATGAATTGTTAGTCACAGGAAGATTAAATTGTTTAATTTTAATTACATTAGACTGACATTTCCACATTTATTAATACAGTAAGCATTTCATAAAAAATAATTCCCTTTAAAGGAAAACAAATCATGATCAGAGGAATTACCATAAATGTAATATGGCTTTGTGATCACACATATGCTCATTTAACCTCTGATAGTGGTTACGGTCTTCTCTTGGTAAAAATCCACAAGGAAAATATAACATACAAAAAAATCATTTTATCAACTAGAAATGATAGATATCCATCTGCAGTGGTACAGTCTGCTGCACAGAGTCTGTAAATTCATTGAACTTTTTTTGCTCTGAATTTCTTTAATTTATCTATTTAAAATGAATTTATTTATTTTCTTGCATTATGGGTTGCCTGGTCTGATGCTTTTCTCTTGTGTTTAACATTACAGTATGTTACTTTCTCTTCAGCTTGTGTTGAAGATAAAGGAATATCACTTTCTCATACCTTATTTCAAAAATAAATTAACATGTATGGTAAAATTGTGGAGATACAGATAAGCCTGTGTTAAAAAAGTGAACCAATATGAATGGCTTCTGAGGTGTTCAATTTGGTGGCATACAGTTCAAATTTGATTATATTATTACGATGCTTATCAACAGTCACCATGATCAAATTTTAAAAGAGAGATCTGTTTTAAAGCCAATATATGAGAGAAATAACCATAACTGAAACATTCACTAAACTAAGCACTGTATTAGTCACTTCAGTTGGAATGTTAGGAATGATTCTAATTTCACAATGTCATTTTATTTTCGTTCAAACGTAGCAGCCATATGATTAAGCAGTGTTTTGAGCTAAATGGAAAATGCTGACAATGAGAAAGACATGATGATTTTCAGGTAGGTGTTTAACATCTTAGTTTCGCATGTTAGCATGCCTAAAAATGAAGGGATAACTAAACAGTTTACAATTCATCCTGAGGGGAACACTTTATTCAATAGTTGTTGAGACAATGAATCATGACTTTGATTTATCAAAGTTCAGTATACTGATTGGACTGTTTTATTTGACCACTGAATGGCCAAAGGTAAAATACTTCATGTCTTCATGTCAGATTTCTGACCTGTCCTCGTCTCCCCAATCAGGGGAAGGTGAAATGGTGGTTAAACTTGTGTTTGCAAGTGTAGCTATAATTTAAGACAAGCAAATGATGATTAGATTGATATGATAATAATTAAGCCTTATGTCTCTTAAGATACCACAGAACACATAGAAACAGCTGCATTTGACATACATTTATAATCTACAATCACATGTAATACTTACAAGTGGTAGATTTGTGGTAATTAAATGCACTGGCATCTGTAAGTCTCCTGTACACCTGACTGGGTGTTCCTTGAGGGAAAACAGTTAGTATTAAATAGAAAATTGTGGGTATAATAACTGTCTGCTATTAGCGATGTTTTAAAGGTATGTGTTTCGCATATATAGTAGTTGCAGCTGGTAGATTCCTTAAAAAATTCCTTATGACTCCAGATTAATTTTCATTACTGCAAAAAATTAACTGTAAATATAATACAGCAGGAGTTATAATACAATCCTCTACACAAGTATCTCACATGGTTCTTGTATTTACTGTCAGACACTTTACCAACTGTGGTTATGCGGTGAATTCCTGCAACAAGAACAAATACAGCATTTTAAGAGATATACTTAATAATAATAATAATGATAATTGTTACTATTGTTATTATTATTATTATTATATTCTTCCTTTGACCAGCATATCATAACATGAGCGAGCAGAGTCCGACAAAACAATATGAGCAGTTGCAGTGCAAGACTGATCTTCTACTGCTTAATTTCCGCAATATGCAATTGAATCTTTTTCAACCATTCTTCCTCCTAAGTAAGACAGTTGCATTACGTTATATTTTGCGCAACCATGTGTTGCTTTGGGTTTGTAATTACAAGTGAGTGCTGTACATGGTAAGTAACCCATCGACGACCCAGTATCTGGTGAAATGGAAAAGAACTGTGAACTGGTCCTCCTGGAGGTACAAATATAACCTTCCCCACAATATCTAGCAACCTACTTTTGGGAACACTAAGGGGACTGGAAATCAGTGATAAAAGAAAAATTGAATAATCAGCACAGCTCGGCAAAGCCGGCACGTCAAGGAGGATATAGATATAGAAGAGATAAAAACGTATTTAGGTTCTCCTCCAAACAAGAAAATCTTTGATGGCGAGGTGTGGTTGGGTGGTTCTGGGCCGCTACATGTGGACTATGAACAATGTTAGCACAGAGCCCCTCAGTATCGCCCAGTTTTTGAATCTCATCTTTTATCACATTTTGCCACAGTAAATTTGCTTTCTCCAGTCCAGCCGGTGGCTGGATTTCAAGATTATCGGACCAGTCGCTTTGCCTCGGGAAGTTTTGCTGTTGTAGATTGTATGTATCCTTGAAAACTCACCTTAAATCTATGTTGCTTTTTCGTGCTTTTACCCAATTTTACAACAGTTGCGAGTTACACCTAAAAAAGTGTCCGAATTTAGTTTTGACTCGCACGATCCTAAAAGTTTATATGTTTTTTTTTGTTTGTTTTTTTTTTGCAGGATATGATACAGGATGTTGGCCGTTATGGCGGGTGGACGTGACGTCACCGCCGAGGCCGACCTCTTCGCTCGTCGACTTTTGATGACGTCCCCGCCCGACTTCGGACGGCCGCGTAACAGGCGACGCGACGGGGGCGGAAGCTGTTGCGATGCGGCGCCCGGTTCAACTGAAGTGAGCGTCCGGAGCCGGAGTTCGCCGCAATCCGCCGACGCTCGTCTTGTCAGGGATGGAGCACGGGAGGGAGAGGGTGGTGGCGCTGGTCGACATGGACTGCTTTTACGTGCAGGTGGAGCAGAGGCTCGACCCGGCTCTGAGGAGCACCCCGTGCGTGGTGGCCCAGTACAAGACGTGGAAGGGAGGCAGGTGAGTTTCGGACGCGGAGGCGCTTGATTTTCGCGGTCGGTGCAACTGAAACCGCGGTCGAGGAGGCGATCCGGCGGCGCAGGGGGCGTCCGGCCTCTGGGCGTCTGGATAACAGGGCTTGGTTAAAAAGTAAAAAGCTCAAAGTCCCTCGGTATCGGAATATGATGCCAAAAGGCGGTTCGGGTTTTTACTCGGCGCTGTTATACAGTTATCCAGCGGCTCTGCGTCGCCAGAGGTCGTGGGCGCACGAATGATGAAATAAAAACACAGACGACTGCGAGCTGACTAAATTACGCCGGAAAATACAGCTCAACGCGAGAGCCGGAGCACTAGATAAGCCACGGTTGGGTCTCGAAATTGGAAAACACAAGACAAAAAGAAAAAAATCTGAAGTCAAGGTCCTCTTACTAGCTTTTTCAGCCCCCAGCGTCTTCTCCCCTCTTCCGAGGTCTCACGGTCTTCCTCTGCAGATGGAGGCAGCCTCCGGGGTCGTTACGTGAGTTGGTTATGAAACCTAGCGGGGGTCTCCCTCTCCGGTCGCCCAGCGGCTCTCGACCATCGCCTTTGGCCGCCCCCCCGGGGATGTGATCCGAGCGGCCGGATCTCACCCGCCTTCGACCCCCCGTCCCGGACGACCCGGGCCCGCGTCCGCTCAGTTGCACGGACCGCGAATCGTCGTCTCCGTGTTGGGGACTCGCCCGCATCCCCCCGCTGACACCGCCCTCGCGGTTTGGGAACATGTTTTTTTTTTTTTTTTTGACGTGGTCCCCGTCCTCTGTTTAGTATCATAGCTGTGAGCTACGAGGCCAGGGCCCACGGAGTCACCAGGAACATGTGGGTGGATGACGCAAAGAAGCTGTGCCCGGATCTCCAGGTGGCACGAGTGCGTGAGTCTCACGGCAAAGCTGACCTGACACAGTAAGAGCTGGTGGTGCACCCTACGGCATCTGCACCACCAAACTTCCTCTTTTCGATGGCATGAATAGAAAATATGTAATTTCGATACCTCCACCCCTGTGACCAGCCGTGATACAAATAACGCACCCACCCCTTGCGTAGTTACAGGGAAGCCAGTGTGGAGGTGATTGAGGTGATGTCTCGCTTTGCCGTGATTGAGAGAGCCAGCATCGACGAGGCCTACATGGATCTGACTGCTGCGGTCCAGCAGCGGCTGAAAGACATGACGGACAAACAAATAGAGCCTGGCCTGCTGAGAACGACCTATATCCAGGGGTACCCACACACTTCCCCCGAACTCGAAGCATCCTCAGAGCCCGCTGTCTCGGATAAAGGTGGGGTATACCCAAAACTAAATGATTACTCAAGCAATTGTTTCAAGACCAGACAGGGGATGCAGGTGTTGAGGAGCGACACTATACACAACCACAAACACTCTGGTAGGATGTATGCCCTAATGAGCACTACGTTTGTCCCCAGAGGAGCAGAGGTGCAGAGGTCTCCAGCAGTGGCTGGACTCCTTACCTCTCTCTCTCTCAGGGGAGCAGAGTTCTGCGGATGTGCAGCTAACCCTGGGGGCACTCATTGTGGAGGAAATGAGGTCAGCCGTGGAGAAACACACCGGTTTCCGCTGCTCAGCAGGGATATCCCACAACAAGGTAATAAAACTTCTCGTTGTTTTATTCCTTTATTTTATTAATGCGAGTAAAATACTTTAAAGAGAAGTAATTATCTTTCCTATGGTCAGTTTACGTTCTATTTTTCCAGGTGCTGGCCAAACTAGCCTGCGGTCTGAACAAACCTAACCGACAGACTGTTCTGCCTTTGGACTCTGTAACAGAACTTTTCAGCTCTCTACCCATCACCAAGATGTGTGTTCAAAATATTACTCTGCCATAAAAAAAATTATCCCTCACATTTTTTTCACCTATTCTTTCATAAAAGCACACAAACAGAAGTTTTTCTAACAATTTACTGTCCTCCTTTTATTTCTAATTTCATCCATGTAGCCGTAACCTGGGGGGTAAGCTGGGAGCCTCCATTACAGCAACTCTGGGAGTAGAAAACATGGGAGATCTGACTCGCTACTCTCAGGCCCAACTTGTACAGCACTTTGGAGAAAAAACAGGGTAAAACAAGCTTCTTTTGGAGTCAGACATCTCATAAGATGACTGGCAAACAGAAGTCATGCTTAGTATTTGCTGAGCAAGACTTCTGTTTGCCGTAATTCTAAGTGGAATTGACGTTTCGATTACAAAGTCTTAACATAGGGATTACATGGCCTTCCTAATGTAAAAAGGATTTTCTCCTGCAAAGACAAACCTGTTCAAAAAAAGGAATAAACTGGACTCAAACTCCAAGCATATTATTTATTTTTGATTACTAAGTGCATTTACGATCGGATCTCCTTGCTTTGCAGCCAGTGGCTCTATGACTTGTGTCGGGGAATTGAGTTTGAAGCAGTGAAACCCAGACAGCTCCCCAAGTCCATTGGCTGCAGTAAAAACTTCCCTGGGAAGACATCGCTAGCTACAAAAGAGCAGGTACAAACCTTAAGTCTCTGCTTCGCCTGTGTTACATCAGGGTTCAAAAAGTATTCCCTTTGATTTTGCTTTCATTTTGATTATTCATAACCTCTGTGTAGGTACAGTACTGGCTTCATCAACTGGCTCTTGAGCTGGAGGAGAGGTTGACCAAGGACAGAGAATCGGTGAGAAAAAGCTTTTGTGTGGCTGTGTATATTTCTTTTTCCTTTTCAATTATTACAGCAGGATACATTATTGCTCTATTGTATTTCACATTGATGTCATATACAGTAAATTCACATGAGAGCTTGTTATTTCTCACCACTTTACAGAATGGTCGAGTGGCTAAGTTGTTGACAGTCGGTGTGCGTCAGCTTGGGGATAAGAGGCCGAGCAGCTTCTCCCGCTGTTGTGCTTTAGTGCGCTACGAAGCAGCCAAATTATCCAGCGACAGCTTCGCCCTTATCAAGAGCCTCAGCACGGCAGGAAACCACCAGGCTACATGGTAATTAGATTAATAACAACATGGTTAATTATTGGTTGAAGAAATCCTGTGTCATTTTATTACACTTTTTTTTTGCATAATGTCTCCAGGACTCCACCCCTCACCCTGCTCCACCTCTCAGCTAGTAAATTCAGTGATGCTCCGTCCGCAAGGGGGATAGCAGGTTTCCTTTCCAGTGATGTCACTTCAAACCAGAGCCTTCTCTCCGCTACTCAGTCCTCCACCCAGCCACCCTCTGAACTGAAAAATGACTCAACATGCAAACAACCTGGCTCTATTCAGTCCTTCTTTCAAAAGGCAGCTAAGAAACAAAGACAGGAGGTAACAAAAGATGATGAGGTGGACGAGGGAGATAGAGGCTCAACAGGAATTCTCTCGTGTTCCTCCACCAATCAGAAGACCTCTGTGATGGGTAAGCAACTGGAGCTGGATACAAATTCTCCAGTTTCCTCTGTCACACTGTCCTCTCACTCTAAAAATGGTTCATCCAGCCCCCATCCTGGCATTTCCTCTTTCTTCCACAAGAAGAGTCTTGAAAGAAGCTTACAGGCTTCAGCATCAACTCTGAACAAGTCTGAAACAGGACACAGAGCTGGGACTCTCAATAAAAACGAAGACTCAGAAGAAACTGCTGATGTTGTGTCAGGCCTGCAGGAAAAACCAAGCTCAGGGTTCACATTTCACCAGCTACCATGTGAAGGGTTAAGGGGTGAACTGGACACTGGTCCAGAGGAAAATCCCCATCCTCCCAGTGTGGCCAGGGAAGACCTCTTAAAGTGTGAACGCTGTGACCAGGAGGTGTTGGTCTGGGAAATGCCTGAACACAATGACTATCACTTTGCCCTGGACCTTCAGAATTCACTCTCTCCATCTGCGGGTTCAGCTGCCGTCTCAGCCTCTTCCTCCAATGCCTCCCCTTTGTCCTCTTCATCACCTCTCAAAGTGGCAGCAGCAGGCACGGCCCAGTCCACACGGGGCAAGACAAAAACCAGGGGCCAGCCAGGACCCCAACCGAAAAGGCACCGCCCTCAAGGTGGAAGTAATAGCACTCTGGATTTTTTTTTAAAGAGGAATTAAGGATGCGCTGTAGAACCGAATTTTTTAATAAAATAAAGTACAAATTTCTGATATGCATAAAAAAACATGAAAAGATAATGTGATTTGCTTAAATAATGGGATGCCATATTGTAACAGGGTATACTAGTAATTGGTTTAAATGATTGATGGGTGTGCAAAAAATTAAATGAAATGTTTATGTACTTTGTTTCATATTTACTTTTTTATTCTAAAGGGAAAGGCAGTATTTTAAAGTTATTATTTTGTGAACTAGTGTATATTAAAGATACTTTTTACCTTGTCTCGTAGTGTAAATTATCTCGTAGTATTCTGACATGCCAGCAGATGCCACTAGTCAGCTAGTTACAGAGCAGTAATCCACATTTGAGAGTCAACGTGGAGCTTTCTAATGAAGTAGAGATGCAGAAAATGTTTTGTAATACGAGAGGCTATGTATTTGTTAAATGCAAAAGGAACTGGTGTGCACTCAGGTATCCAAACACAACTTGAGGCAAAATATCTGTGGTATTTATGGTTGTCAGACGACACCATAGCTAATCAGACAAATGCAGAACCCCGTTGAGCTGTTGATAAGGCCTGCAGGACCGTCTAACTTGAAGCTCTGACCTAATTTTCTCTGAAACAACAACAAAGCAGCTGAAAACCTCTCGATTGTTATTACAAACATCTCCAGCTTCAGAATTTGAAATATATCTGGAAAAATGATCTTGTAAAGGGAAATGTTTGTTTAAGCCTTTGATGTTGAATGTCTATCTCATTCTTTTTAAATTTAATGACATACATTATGTTGAGCCTTGGGTTCGTTAGACCTTTTAATATGATTGTCGATATTGAGCATAACTGCACCACCGAGAACCTTGCCATCTCACTTTGTTTAAATTTTCTACAATGGTGAGCCTGCTCTGTAGGGCATGAGCATTGAAAGACAGCTGAATGAGTAAAATACTGTTGCATTGTCTTGCATCAAAATGAACTAACAAAGCCCTTTAAAACTCATTTTTGTGTAGCTAGTCAAGGCTCTCTGACATATGATCCAGTATATAAAATACTGGTTGTATGACATGGTTGAAATCATTGAGTAACTTTTTTTTCTAATTACAAGACAAAAAAATCCAACACCTCCCAAAGAGACAATAGAAGTTTTATTCATGTACATCATGATACACGAATTGGATCTGTACATAAATACTGCATTTCAACCAAATAATGATCAAAATATTATACTTTCAGTTAAAAGGAAAACAGGTCTTAAACTTGATTTAAAAAAAGTGAAGCTGTGTTGGTGTAATTAAGACCGCAACGGTGTAAAATGTGTTTCAATGAACGTTAAAATCGGGAATTACTAGAAATCTATATACTACTACTACTCAGATGCATTAAAACAAACCAACACCTGATGTACCTCTTCATAAAAGGTTATAAAATATTTTGGTTGAAATGCTTTATAAGTTTTTTTCTTCCTCTCTTTGAGTGCACACAAAATGTGCTTAACAACAACATGGGTGTAACAAAACAGGGCACATGCTTCAGTTGTTCACTATCATCGATGTAAGTGGGACAACAATGTATGTATAAAACATCAACACACATGCAATGATAAGACATGTTAAGGCCAATGTAAGCCTCGAACAGAGTAGCAATTAACATTCATTTTCAAAGTTGTTATCGAGATATCAAAAACTCTCTAGGAGTAGCACCACCTTAAGTATATGTATTTTTTTTATACTAATTTGTAAAACTTCGGGGTGTAATGGAAGGCTGATAGCCCCATTAGGCACTGTGTTAAACCCCTTCAAAGTTAGTAACATCAATGACTCAAGTAGAGAGACGACATCAAGTGACTCAAACATAATTGCTTTTAAACAAAGCCGCATCAGTTTGCAGCCTCACATTATATATAATGTATAATCAAACGAACGCATGTCTTTGGGAGACCCCCTCCTACACACACACACACAAACACACCCCCATACCCCCACCCGCCAAAAGTCAGCAACAGAAACATTCGCGGGAGAACTTCTGTGAGAGTGGAATGCTGTCTAATAATACGATACTGACACTGACCTGAGTAACTAAAGCACTTGAAAGACAGGCAGTGAGATCATTACCATCTCACTGTGCTATCGTGAGGCATTATTTGTGAATAAAAAACACAATTCTCACAGACAAAAATCTGACAGTTATAAGGTGATTGCCAATGTGAGTTAGCTTGGCAGGCTGACATACAAAATGGTTCAAGTTCTAACTTTGTGTACTTTGCAAGGCTCACCTTTACCTTCATAAAGTGCCCTTGTTAGCAATATAGCTTAAAGCAAGATTGCTAAGCTTATATACCACTGACAAGACGTGTCTGAGAACATAAATGCATCTCATTGGTTTTACAATTATCTCACATAATTCATTGGCAGTTACTAAGAAAAGGATAGTGTTCAAATGCAGTGAGATCAGAGGCTTGTCACTTTCAGTCAGGCACTATGCTGGTATCACAGACAAGCTCCTGTGGGGCCATGACAATAACAAGACTGGTGATACTGGTTACACCTCAATGTCCAAGCACCTCATACTTGCAACGGTTGAGTTTGTAAACAATTACCTGCCAAAGGTACATCCACATTGGCATTTATGTTCAAGTGCAAGTGCGTGTGCATCTTTTTTGAAGTGTTTGCTACGCAGTGCATTTTGATGTAAACTGTACAGGCAGCACTTCAATGTAGTTGAGAGTAAGCAATTTCCTAGTTGCCACTTATGGATCTGTGCATTGCAACTACATGTTCTTGACACTCAATATCACTTTGGTAGATGTTACTGTGAATTAGTTTCCTCATACCAGTGCTATGAAAAGCAACACTCTTTAAACCTCACCAGAGAGCATACTCAAATATCAGCAGTTATTTAAAAGGCTGAAGAGGTCAAATGAGAAAGATGCTGACAACAAGGCTTTGAAAAAGGGTGATTAAACAACATAATCCTGTGAAAGGGATTTACTGTGCAGGTAACAGAGAAGAGTGGCCTTTGGAGAAGGCAGGAGGGGGGTTATACAGCACCTTGTTTTGGAGTGGGACGGTGTTTTCTGTTGCGGTTGTCTGAAAAAAAAAACTTTAGGTTTCCTCATCCTCACTTTGGGATGGCCGGTACTGGGCGATAGGCTGCAACTTGGTGACGTGGCCAATGCCTTTGGTCACGCCCTCTCTAAAGAGTACCTTAGCTCCCACCTTCAGATATTCCGGGTGCTTGATGAACTTGAAGAGGACCACTGCTTTTTCCCCTGTCCTCAGCTCCTCCTGTGGTACAGCGACATATCACAAGGATAAAACAAATCTAAGAATAGTAGGACATAATCTGCTTATGGTAAAAACAAAACACACACATGCACACACACATATATATACACACACACATATATATATATATACACACATACACACACACATACATACATACATAAATATGTCTTGCAGTATTCTGACGTGCCAGCAGATATAAAAAGCCAAGGTTTTAGAGGTAGAGGGCAACTCTCAGACAGTAAGAATTGTAGCTCAGTGGATGTACTAACCTTGCCATAAACAGCTTCCACAGTGGCGGTCTGTCTCACATTGCCAATGTGCACAGTAACCTGGAAGCCCTTGTGGAAGGTTTTGGCATGGAAGAGCAGCACAATTTCAGCCTCAAACATCCAGCAGATAGTAGGATCCATCTCCGGACTCACCATCACCATGCCCTTTAAGTGCAAAAATTCACAGACATTGTGGACACATAGCTTAGAATTCAGTGTGTAAAATGTTCTTTGCTTATAGTGACTTATAAGATGTCAAACTTAAATGTCAAAAACTATTTCTAGTTTCTGTCTGCCAAGCTGACTATAAATGCTCATGCTAATTACTGATACTATCTATTTTCATGAAAACACAAGGAACACACATTTCCTCTAAACACTAATACAGGCAAACAAGTATAGAGGAAAAATAAGTGTTAGACAAATATTACGTGTCTGACCTTTCGTAGTAGTGACCGGTCGAAGTTGCCGAGCGCGAGTGTGGCAGCCTGGCCTGCCCTTAGGACCCTGCATGCCGAGCGGTTCCTTTGGATGCTCCCAATGGTCAACTTGTGGAACTGGCCCGAATCTGTGGGCCCTACTACAAGATTATCTCCCTCACGGCAAATGCCACTGTACGTCAAAGAGAACAGTGGTTCAGAGAGATTCTATTGTAAAAAAATAAATAAATAAATAAAAAGACAAACAAAAACAAGCTGACTGGAGGAACAGGAAACACGTATTTAGTATTTCAACAAGCTTACCTGTACAGAGTACCTCCTACCACAGTCCCGACCTCTGGAACTGTGTAGATCTCATCCACCTGTAATACAACATAGAATGATGTCAAACACACTGTCAAAAGCCTTTATGTTCATGCTGCATGAGGAAGAGTGTGCATGTGCCAGCTCATATACTTTTGTTCATTCACAAGCTTCATCTCAGGCCTACCTGAAACTCAGTTAGCTGTTGCATAAGCTCCTCCTGCTCTTTGCTGTTGCTGAGAGGAGGGATGATGTTGAAGAAGACCTTGAGCAAGTCTAGACTCTCTCCAGACACACTGGACAGTGTGAAGATTGGTGTGATGCTGCCAAGGATAGGACAAACACATAATCAGGACAAACAAACAAAGACATCACTGTCTTTCTCTTGTTAAAACCGAACTAGCTACAAAACACTTGCTAGATATCCTTCAATTATATATATGTAGTTCTGTCATACCTTGGTGACTGGGCGAACTGTTGTGCTGCCGTGACGGCGTCATCTGTGCTGCCCACCACCAGGGGCACCTTGTTGCAGCCCGGCTGTTTCAGAACACGCTCCAACTGCCGCACTGTGCGCTCCACGGTGGCCCGTGTACACAGGTCCACCTTACTGATGACGATGAAGATGGGCACCTTCAAGGCCATGGCGAGCCCAAGATGCTCTCGTGTCGTTCCAGCTGGAGAGGGTGAGAGGGAGAGCATGAAGGGAACAGATTATACCCAGGGTGTCCATCTCACCAAGTCAGTACCATCTTGCTTTGCACTGCTTCAAATATCCACAAAAACTTTCACATGCAAGCAAACAAAGGAAGCTTTTATTTGATGTATTCCATTTGATACTCTTACCCAGAGCAATTTGATTTAAATAGGCAGGAAGGGATAGAGTCTCTTATTTAAACAAAATTCAGCAGAAAACTAAGTAATGATGCACACTATAAAATGAAACCTCTGAACCTTGTATGGAAATTACATGGTTCAGACAGAATACTGTAGGATACTTAGGATATCAAATATGATTGTGTCAGAGGTAAAGAACGATTATTCTTTGTACAAATACAATGGGTGTCCTCAGTCTGCAGTTTACTGTGCTTTGACCTACTATAACATTGCTTATCTTTAGGCCAGCACTTAATGTGAGTCTGAAGGTCAAGAAACCATGTCTGCAATCTGAAAAGAACAGGGAGAATTTACCATGACGTACGATTGTTATCATACTGGCAAAACTGGATACAAAAGCAAACACACGATATGTCTTCATAAGCACAGAAAATAGATCAGATGGCAGGAATATTTAACCATATATGGTAATTATGTCTTAGTCACACTTGTGTTCACTGCTTGCTCTTTCAGACGATATCGTCGTTCCAAAAGCAGGGGGTGCAGTACGTCAGGATGGCCGAGCGGTCTAAGGCGCTGCGTTCAGGTCGCAGTCTCCCCTGGAGGCGTGGGTTCGAATCCCACTTCTGACAGCAAGCTTTTCTTGATTACCACATCCTACAAGCTATATCAAAGGTTTGGCATAGAAACCCACAATATGACTTCACAATCAGGGAGGCGTAGGAGCACGGGAATGATCAGCCATAATAAGTAATTATGCCTTAGTCACATTTTGTTTACAGCCTTCTGCAAATTCTGCAAATATATACACATAATGCATATTATTTTTTTTCAAAATGACCTAGAAAAAAAAACTACCAGACATACATGTAGAGTAACTGATTTTAGTTCAGCCACCAACTAGCAGGCTGTGAGCTGGATCACCTAGTAACCAGTGTTGTTTCTAAAGACTTAGATTTTACTGACACTCCTCCTAACCATTTACACAAGGAAAGCAGAAACCAAGTATGGGCTCTTATCTACCCTCTCGCTCTGTGAGATATAGTGTTGACCCCCAGGGGTGCCTGTTTAAGTCAGGATGGCCGAGCGGTCTAAGGCGCTGCGTTCAGGTCGCAGTCTCCCCTGGAGGCGTGGGTTCGAATCCCACTTCTGACAACATTGTTTGTGGAGGCGTGGGTTCGAATCCCACTTCTGACAGCAAGCTTTTCTTGATTACCACATCCTACAAGCTATATCAAAGGTTTGGCATAGAAACCCACAATATGACTTCACAATCAGGGGAATGATCAGCCATAATAAGTAATTATGCCTTAGTCACATTTTGTTTACAGCCTTCTGCAAATTCTGCAAATATATACACATAATGCATATTATTTTTTTTCAAAATGACCTAGAAAAAAAAACTACCAGACATACATGTAGAGTAACTGATTTTAGTTCAGCCACCAACTAGCAGGCTGTGAGCTGGATCACCTAGTAACCAGTGTTGTTTCTAAAGACTTAGATTTTACTGACACTCCTCCTAACCATTTACACAAGGAAAGCAGAAACCAAGTATGGGCTCTTATCTACCCTCTCGCTCTGTGAGATATAGTGTTGACCCCCAGGGGTGCCTGTTTAAGTCAGGATGGCCGAGCGGTCTAAGGCGCTGCGTTCAGGTCGCAGTCTCCCCTGGAGGCGTGGGTTCGAATCCCACTTCTGACAACATTGTTTGTTTTTTTTTTTAAATACTACACCCTACAAACTAAATAAAAATTGTTCTACTTTTACAGCTACAAAAGCAGACGCAGAATAAATCTTCACAATGTTCCTAAATGCCAGTTTAAATGAGACGGCATTGTCATGGCTGATGGATGGTGTTTCTTTTAAGGATACACACATACACACTCAGAAACATATATGAATGCAAGTGTAAGTAAATATATATATGATATTAGTATATTAAAAAAGATTAGGACAGGATATGGTATATGAGAGAAAAAAATTTGCTGTCAGAAGTGGGATTCGAACCCACGCCTCCAGGGGAGACTGCGACCTGAACGCAGCGCCTTAGACCGCTCGGCCATCCTGACACATAAAACCAATACCATAGGTCAGCGTGAAAGCCGCGTATACTGCCAAGGACTGCAGGGGTGCTGACCCGTATACTTTTTAGGACTGACAGAGACTCAGAATACCCTGACCCACATCAGCTAAGTTACAGATTGTTTTGCTGTTATTTTCAGTGCATCCATTGTAACAGTGCGTATGAAACCAAAGTTCTTCATCCTATATAACATAGGTAACAATGAGTAAAGGGAATGTGTCAAAATGCATCACACAGAAGGATACAAGATTATAACCTGCTCTTCTGGTTTTTGAATAGTCATAGATAAACCTAAGATGAAGCCAATGCATTACAAAGATCTGTTTCTGTTTCATAATTAAAGCTGTAGCTCCTGGCTTGCAGACACTGTGTCTCCTTTCTGTCTGTTGCATAGTTAAGGTGGTTCTCATTCTTGATCCCATTTCTCCCATCAAGCCCAATTTTAGAACAGACAACCACACAAACACAAAAACGCCTACAGTACAAATACAGAAATTCAAGCAAAAATACATACATTTGACTACTGCTCGAAGAAATCATTATTTTTGTTTCTTTCTTAATAATTTTTGCCATTTTTAGTGTTAAAAGAAACTTGAGTTAAACCTGGGTCGGAGTCACCCTTTTGTTTACAACCTTTTGCAAAATCTGTGAATATATATAGAGAAAAAGAAAAGTGTAAGAAAAGAAAAACTATAGGTTTCTTAATAACCTAATGTTATTTACTGCTGTTGCTTTCCCAAAAAAAGCACCACAAAAACAGATAATATTTACAGAAGATCACAAGGTTTAATGGGTTCCTATCTGGGCCCACTCACGCTTTCAAAGCCCCTCCCCCTCCGAGTCATATCACAGAGTTCAGCGCTAGTGTATGTGTCAGGATGGCCGAGCGGTCTAAGGCGCTGCGTTCAGGTCGCAGTCTCCCCTGGAGGCGTGGGTTCGAATCCCACTTCTGACAGCAAAAAATTTTCTTGGACACTGCAAAACCTACAAACTTGATCAAAAATTGTTTCAATTCCAAAGCTACAAGAGTAAACACAGAACATGTCTTCACAAGCAAAGCAAGCCAAAACAAAAACAAAATAAAGCAAGGAAAGCCTGCCAAGCCTGTCCCACCTGTTTAAGCAGCTCAGGTTTCAAAAAATATTCTGCATTCAACTTGTCTAACTTGCTGATTACGTATTGCCAATCTTAAACAGAATCTATTCGTAAAACAAGCTTTCAACATATAATAAGCCCCCCCCCAGAAAAATTTACAGAAACACAAATTTTGGGTGGATACTGGAATATGAAAAAGTCACTTGCACCAAAAACAATATATAAATTAACTTTGTTTATTTTTCCTTTACTTTAAAGGACTTTGGCATATGATCAGTTTATTTTCATTTTCTTATTATTTTCCTCTTCAGTTCTAGTACCAGAAGTGTATTCTGAGCTGCTGCCTGTTGCATGAGGACCTTGTTTACCTTGTAAACTGCAGACAACAGCATCTTCTTGTAACATACAAAAAACAACTTTGTGTTGTGGTTGTGTGAAAACTTAAAACATGGGTAGAATTTCAACTAAATGAATGTGGCTCATTTAAAAAAATCAGGGTATTTCATCACGCACATCAACAAGCCTTATTCCTATGCAAAAGGTTAACACCTGCAAGTATTTGTGGCATAACTTCTGGTGACTGGCAAGTGTTATATCCTTTCAGCAAAGTTACCAAAGCTGACATATAGAGTAGCTTACTGACCCATTTGCAAGGTTTACAATGAGATCAAGCATAGCGCTACCTCTAGTGGGTCAGAGGACTCTGACATGAATGGATGGTACTTGAGATATTTTGAGACTAGTATTGGTGGCCAGGGACGAGGAGGCGGGATAAAGCGGCAATGGTTGGAAGGGTTGCCTGTAACATAAGCTCAGGTATCAAATTTGCAAAATGCTAAGCCACAGCTCGTTAGGTCCACTACGACAGTGTGGAGGTGTGGTGTCCACTAGCACAGGCTTGCAGTCACACGGGCATTGCAAGTATCTATTGCCAGCTTGTACCCCTGTGGCGGGTCCAAATTCAACCTGCCTTATCTGCACAGTCAAATGAGTGACTGCAGAAAGTACCCAATGAAAATTGTATTAACCAATGAATACTCACCAATGCCAGTATTTGCGCTGACGACCAGCATAGCGAAATCTGGACAGTAGCTGGTGAGGCCGAAGATAGTGGTCTTCAGGTACTTGTGGTGACCCGCCAGATCAATGAATGTGATCATTTTAGAGGCACTCTCACAAATCTCCTCTGCTGTCCGAGACTCACTGTAATTCACAACCTAGGAGAGGTAATCATATATGGATTGTCCTTATCTACATTACTTAAAGAAAAAAGCAACAGCAACAACATATTCCTCAGTGATTAATTTCAATGTATAGGTTGAGGTAGACATCAATAAGTACTGTACATTGCTGCATTAATATAACCTTTTTTATAAAAATATTTTTCCTTTTTACATTACTATTACTAAAACCATATTTCCTTGTCTGATGTAATGGAGTATTTTGATAAAGAAACCCTGTGAAATCCATGAAATAATTTATATAACTCATGTTGATCATTTTTTAATAAAATATTTGTATATATTACTGGTGTACACATCATTTAATCTCTGATGTTCAATTTCTCTCACCTCTCCTTTACTGTTGAAGCCAAGGATCTCAAAGCTGATGCTTGAGGTACGTCCAGTCTGAATCTCATGAAGATGTCTGAAGAGGTTGAGCCTCGCTCTTCCCCGTCCATTGTCCAGCTCACCCTGTGTCAAAACACCCAACAGAGTGGACTTGCCCGAGTCCACGTTGCCCAATACAGCTACTCGCAGGTCCAAGAACTGTAGGAAAAAACCCAAGAGAAAAAAAAAAGAGAATTTTAAAATAACATGAACAGAAGCAAAAGAACAACAGACAGAAAAAAAGAACATTCATTCACAGTAGCCTAACTGACCTGCTGGTCATCTGGCACCTTGCGAATGAGAACTTCAGCAATCTTGTGAGGCTCATCAGAGTCATAGTCCACTTCTCGCTCTCGGAGAACAGTGATGTCAGCTCCAACTCTGTCAGAAAAAAAACAAAAATAGAATTTCCAGGTATTACTTAAAGTAGACCCATACATACTAGGAACCAATATTTAAATTTTTTGGGCAAGTTTTTATTTACCACTACTTTGGTTAGGTTTAAGGGGGGATGTTACATTAAATAAGGGTCAAACTGGGATAACAGAGGTAATGTCTAAATAAAAAGTAAACAGAGATTTATTCTCTTACTTCTCTGCCAGCCTATGGAGCGTCTTTAGTGACGCTCTCATGTCTTCCTCTGACAGTCCCACCAACATGCCATTATCCTCAACACCTATTTGATAGACAGCTTCCCCACGACCCTCCTGCAGTCGCCATTTCATTTGTGTTGCCAGGTGCTCGAAGCGGTATTGCGTGGGGTTCACCAGCTTCAGCTACACAAGGGAAAGACTTTAGACATCAACGCTGAACTTAAACCTAAATTGTGGAAAGTTAGTAGTCAGTAGTTAAATAACCCTGATGCAAATAATTTGAATTTTAAAGAATTACTCTAGGACTGAGGCAAAAAAAAAAAAAAAAAAAATCTTAAATAAAGTCTATGTTCATTTGACTGGGGAAGCAGCTGACCAGACACTAAAAAAGCTCTTGCTCATCCACTGAGGTATTGGTTTTCTGTGCCAGACATGTTGCATGAAGCTTATTGTAATCACGAATGACCTATATCCATGACGCCACCATGAACTGTCGATAGTTATAATGATATATGGAGCAAATAGCTCACCCTGAATGAAAGCAAAATATTTCTTTGAACACAACAGGGTCCTCCCATGTCACGACGGCTAATTTATTTACCTTGTACTCTATGTTTCCCTCTTCGGCCTAAGAGAGAGAGAGAGAGAGAAACAATGAGAGAAAAATACAGAGAAGAGACAACAGCCTGTCCGACTGTAGAGAAGTTAGACAACAGGCTATTGATCTGTTAAAAGACACAAAGAAAAACAATCTGACTGAATGAGCAGCCAGTGCACTGCTGTGAACGGGCAGTGACTGAAAGCCATATACACTGAGTAACTGCTTAGCTGGCCTCAATACACAAGTACTCAGTGTGTTATAAGACAAAGCCCATTCGTGTTTTAAAGTCGATATACGTTTTAGAGTTGGTCGATATTCCTACGAGTGTGACAAATATCACCAATGTAAACCAACAGTCGCCATCACTACAACAGAGTGGAGCTGGTTACACGCTGGGGATCAACCGAGACGACAACAAACAACATGGGACATGTCGAGACTTGTCCATTAAGAGTTTATCACCATTGTGGTTTGAGTATATAGATGATCTCTTTAATTGTTGGCAATAAACTGCCTGCAATGACCGATGTTAACACCGAAAACAAAATCCAATCTTGAGCCCGAAGTGTTTTTTTATTTGGCTGGCGGTTAAGTTAGCTTGAGCTTTGGGTGGTTGGGGGGGGCAATGCGATTCTTTCTTTCGCGATCCCGAGAAAATAACGATCGCATCAACTCGGCGGATTTAGTTTTAGGCAATTAACTTTACATGAAAAATTGCTCACGGTAACCTGTCCTTACTGTGTAGTCACTGGTCGACTGACTGTCAGAGACCGCAACAATAACATTAGCCGGATTTAGTTCGACCGAGCATACACCCGCCCCCCGCTAGATATTTACAAACACAGCTGTTCCGCTTCTGCTAGCTAGTAAAAAAAAAACAAAACAAAACACTAGCCAGCTACAACAAGCAGCTTGAAACCGGGCACGTATTTGACACGGCGCCGTAAACAAACAAACAAACAAACAAACAAACAAACAAACAAACAAACCCAACCGCGAGAAACTTCACGTCGACATCAAATGTCAGACTGCTAACGTTAGCCCGCACGCAACGTCTCATTCATTTCCCCCACTGAGCTACGTGTCACCGCGAATTCAAAGACGGAGGCAGGAAACGCACCGGGACGTCACCCGAAACGACCCGCACGAAAACCAAACCCGCAAATTCAAGCTAACGTTTACGTGGATGACATTAGCGGGCGGGGGGGGGGGGCAAAACGCATGCTAAACGCCGACCTCACCTCCGGAGGTAGATACGGGGTGTTATTGCTTGGCTTGAGGGTGCGGGAGAAGCGGGCTTTGGATTTCTTGCTGTTCTTCGGACACGCTTTCTTCGGGGCTGAGCCGTGGCCGTTCCCCGGCTTGACGGCGGAGGCGACGCCCGGGGATCCGGAGCCGTGTCCGTTCCCCGAGCCGAACAAATCCGATACCCGCGCATCCATCGGCCGCTCCCGGGATCTCACTTCGTTAGCTTTGCCGCAACCCCGGATAACCGACGACGCTACGCTACTGACATATGTCCCGACCCGGGCGTGCGGGTATTCGCATTTGAGCGCAATGAGCCTGCGAAGTCGTAGCATCGACGCCCCCCGGGGGGGTGGAGAAGAAAACGCCGGCCGGACCCCCTGAACCCTGCACGCCGAACAATAACAGCTCGGTCCGACACTGTGGTTTTGAGTTTACGGGTTGGTTTGCGTCACGGCGCTACGCGTCCCGGGAGGGTGGGGAGGTGGAGGGGGGGTGTGCTCGATTTATACGACCGGTCAGCGAAAGCGAGCGGCTCGCTTCGCTTTCCGGCCCGCGTCAGACGGCAGGGGTTATAAACACCGCCCGGCTGTACGCCCGGGTGATAAAAAAAAGCGTACGCACGCAGACGCCGTTTTTTTTTTTTTGCGGCGCCTTCCCGTCAGGTCGAAGACGGAGGAAAAGAAACAGAAAAAAAAATGTGCACGGTTGTTTACGAGAGCTTTATAAAGGATTTTGGAAAAGATGATGCGAAAAAAGGACCGAAAATGTGTTTATAGGATTTGATCGAGTAGGATTTGATCCGTAGAGAGGAGTTTTGAGGGGGAAAAAAAAGAGAGAAAAACAAAAACGCAACACCAGCAGCGACTAACTAATGCAAAATCTGTCCTGTTTTCATAAAGTTTAGCCTCATTATTCCACCAGCAAAAGTCATGATGATACTACGATCAGTCTGTGGTGGCTGAAGTTTTATTATTATTATTATTATTTTTATTTTTTTTGGACTTACTTCAAGGCACTTAACGCGACCTTTCTAAGCTGGAGGCCGATTATTCCTTAACGTTTGGTTTAGATTTGCTTGTACAGTAACAGGCCTCTTAAGAATTATATCCCTGTCTATAATTCAGCATTACATTAGAGTATATTCCCACCGAATTCCCACAAAAATCAGATGACTAATTATTATTATTATTATTATTATTATTATTATTATTATTATTATTATTATTAACATCATTATTATTAAAAAAGAAAAACAAAACCCAACTGGCCAGACAGAGACTTTTGAGTATTGCGGGCTCTTTACCATAGCCGGGGGACAAGAGTGCCATCATGTGGAAGGATAAAAACATGGCTCTTGCTTTGGTCCAAACTCTATGGACCTTTTGAAGGTTCTTTGAGAGGACACGGATGGTTGCATTGCAAGTTTTATTTACTTATTTATTCAGGGGAAGTTAGAAATGACTAATGAATACATTGGCCAAAGTTTCTGACACCACTTAAAAATGGGCCTAACCATTTCCTGTTTGTGTAGACAATGTGAAAATGTTACTCAGTGTTACTTGGTTGCGTTCATTTTTGAATTCCTGTATTTACAGTGTGTTAAAATCACTTCCGAGCAACATTTTAACTCAAACCAGTTGTCACCACAAACATTACATTTGCTCCTGTGGTTATCTACATACACTATATTGTTAATGGTGTCAATATTCTTATTATCACAGCCATAAGAAGAGCTTTTTTCCCCACCTGTTGAAGCCTGGGCTTGTATGTTTTTAAAATTTTTTTTTTTTTAATTTACAAATTTTCCATTTAAAGTGATTTATTTTGTCATGTAGTTCATCTGAGGCCTTTAGAGTAACTTGAGAGGATAATCAGAGCCAATAATTGAATTACACAGCTCAACATTTTCAAAACTTGTGCAGATTAGTTGCACCTTTGTTCAAAACAAGATTTAGATTTTCGTCCTCATTACATAAAATATCCTTCAAGTTATTATACTTCTTTTTGCATAGGACATTTTAGTCTGTCCAAAAATATATCAGCTTCTTAAAGACCTGTTGAAAGAACAGCGTGTTGTTTTTCTCCAAATGCATTTGCGCTTTAACAGGGCCAAGGCACACGGCTCACATGAACTGTGACTTATTGTTCCTGCAAAGAGACTGTGATTTGAGTCGGAGAAAAAAAAAAAGAAGTCAGCTAACTCCCCTGTGGGGAAATGAATAGTTTCAGAATGTGGCATTTCTGAATCTCAGCACTGATTGGCCAGCAAACCTCTGATGCCGGGGCTCAGCCCATTCAGTCCTGGCTTAGAGAAGTGTTTTGGGATTTTTACAGCCTTAAGTTCCTTCAAGCGTCAACAGTCACATCACACACAACACTCCCTCGTTCCTGCTCTTTCGGTCAGCATGAGTTATCCACTGGCGATCCTGCTATGTGTGGGACTACTGCATCAGACTATAAGGGCCGTCATGATGGACAAATTAGCAGACAACAAGATTTGTGGAGATGCCGAATGCTCATGTAAGTCAGGACAGGAAAGAGAAGCATGACATAGTGTGCAGAGTGTTTCCTGCAATCTATTATGAAATTAAAATCACGCAATAAAATGCATGTGTTTGATAACTTTTCAAAAACATTTGAATTTTTCTACCATATCTTTTGTTTTCTGTGCTTCATCAGTTGTTCTCTCCATGGCCACAGCCGTGGACGACTTCATAGCTCCTGACTGCAGATTCATCAACATCAAGAAGGGCCAGATGGTTTATGTGTATTCTAAGCTCATACCAGAGGAGGGCACCGGAGTCTTCTGGTCTGGAAGTGTATGTGCATGGTTGTTATATGTTATTTCGCAATATAGCAGTATACACCAGCAGTCAGTTAATAGAGGCACTACAGATGTGAACTTTCTGGCATTCCTGACAAAAGCCAAATGCCAAGAGATAGGTTTGTTTAAGTATTTCATTGTACCTGAAATGAGCAGGCATTTAAATTGTGTCAAGGTATGTCAGGAAGGTTGACTGTGTACAGCATACATGATGTGATGTGTGTTCATTTTGTTAGAGGGGCTGTTTTTTTTCCCCCTGGCAGGTTTACAGTGAGCGGTATGTGGACCAGATGGGCATCATTGGATACTTCCCTGAAACTGTGGTGAAGGAGACAAACAAGTTTGCAGAGGACAGTGTTAAGATTCCAACAACTGTGTGTATTTTTGTCCCTTTTGTTGCGTAATATATATGATAACTACTTTCTTTTTTAATCCTCTTTTCATTTTGTGGAGTAATGGTGGTCAACCTATAAATTATCTCCTTTTTTTTGTTTATTTCTGCCTTTCTTTCAGGGGATAGACTTCTACTGCAATTGAAGCATGGCAGACTGAAGCCTCTTTCTTCTCAAGTCTTTCTTTTTTGTAACTCTTTTATAAATGAAAATAGAAAGTTCCTCCTTTGAGCCAATCGACCAGACTATATGCCATTACATCCTGCGGTGCTGTCTCCAGCTGGAATGGAAACTTGAACTCTTTCAGCTCCTCATAGTCCATAGTCTGAGAACCCTGTTTTTGCGTTAGCTAGTCCTATATGTCTTACATTGTCTTTGTTTAACAGGACACTTGGCTCAATAAACCTTTTTTCATGTCAATCCAAAATGATCATTATTTGAATAGATAAGACATTGTTTTCCGGATCGCTGCGATCGATGCGTTGAATTTTCAGGATTGGTTATAGCAATTTTATTGTGAATATCTGCCGACATATTGATTAACTTGCTTTGAATTGCTGAAACTATAAAGTAATTGCTGTGAAGATTTTCTCTTGTTTTACCAAAGTAAATTTTTAATGTTCCTGAAGCCTTTTTTTATTATCAAGGTTCCTTGATGCTTTTAGAGATATTTTTGTAACAAGTATCTAAATTACATGCGACGAGTTATGAGAAGAATTCCGCTGCTCATTTTTTCTTTTTCAAAAGAAATGCAATCTTCAATAATTTTACAATATTGTGATTGTCTAATTTGTTTATGAAACTCTATTTCAAGTTAACATAATATCAATTTTTATTATAACATTTTGTAGCCAATTGATGTGTCTTCTTTTACACATTCAGTCAAAAACAAATCTAGAAACTACAGTAGCTGTAGCGTGCAAACCGTTCTGAACTGACTCTGATAAATGCAATGAGGGGCATTAACACATGCGAGATGCTGAGTTATGATGAATTGGCAGCAATGAGATGAATCTGAGACAGATTAACCAGATAACTCAGTAAATCTAGTGCCTACAGCAGCCCTGGTAAAAGACTCTGAAATAAAAAGAAGAAAGTCGAGAGACACTTTTTATTATTTTATCATTATGTTGGACTTTATCTGGAAGGAAGCTTAAAGGTGATAAAAAAAATTACTTATATAGTGTAAATGTTTTTTATTCAGTGAAAATTCTTATTTCCTCTGTGTATGAGACAGCAAGTAATTGAATGGTATTACTATTCGTTTAAAGTTATTCTCACCTATGTGTTATCCGATTATTGTGTACGTACCACCCATGTGTATGGGTAGTATATGGTAGTATATTTTTGTTTCTAATCTAAAATGATATGAGATATGAGATTATTATTCCCCCATGGAGACTATGTCTGTTTGTCTTGCATTGACCCCCCCCCCACACACACACACACACTCAGAGCCTCCAGAGAACTGTTATGATTAAACATGGCCTAACGTATTGTCAAAGATAAGAGTCTTTCCACACAATGTTTTGAATCTCCTTTTGATTGATTTTTGAATAATCAGTATCTCTTATTTATGCATCATAGCACCCAACCTAGATATGATGGTGAATATAAAATCTCAATCAAATATTCCCCATTTACAACTGGAGATTATCAAACCCAAGACATTTCAGTGATTTATCTAATGCTCTATAGAACTTCCATTCCATTTCTCTGCCATTTCAGGAAGTGTCTCACATGACTGCTGTGTGCATTGATTTGTGAGGCTGCTACAAACAGGTAATTTTCATTAGTTTATTCCTCTCTGATTTGAGGCATTCTCAGAAAAGCAGGCTCACGGGTTTAGGAAAAAGGGCTGCCACGCATAACGATCAATCTCCTGTCCCATTCGCAGCCCAGATCAATACAATCCTGTTTCAAACCTGGACATTTACAATAAAGTGCCACTCAGGAAAAAAAAAACATACCAGGGGCACGTCTGAGGGATCTGTTAAAGCAGGGACTTAAAAGAGGAGAGAAGAGAGGAGAAATAGTTTCAGTTCAGGAAAAGAGCATCCGTCTCAATATAAATTCATATTGGAATGGAGGAACTGGAAGCTGAATCCAGGGCTTATTAGTTACAATTGTCCGAAAGAGGAGAAAAAGCTCAGCACCTTTTCATCTGACTGCCAATTGCAGTTGTTTGTGTGCGTGTGTAGCTCTGTATGGAGGGAAAAATCCACAAATCACAACAAGTTACTCCTGTCTTGAGTCAATCTTCAATCAGACAGCTGTAGCTTAAGGGTGTTACCATGGTGACAAGCAGGGATACTGTGACAGAAGAGATTGATGTGTGTGCTTGTTAATGTGTGTGTGTGTGTGTGTGTGTGTGTGTGTGTGTGTGTGTGTGTGTGTGTGTGTTTCCTGTTTGAGCTTAAAGGAGCAGCTGCCAAATGCAGGCTACAGTAGACACATTTTTTTCCCCATCTGGTATTATACCCACACCTCTACGCCCGGCAGCAGAATACCCTGTTCATTTGAGAAATCTGCAGCTTCGGGTCTGCTTAGCATCTGAGCATGACATTTTAGACCAGTGAAAGCTTTTTATGTTTGCATCCCAACAACTCACGTCTCACATCTGTGTGACGAAACGAGATGCGATTCCGTGAAAGAGATGAAGCCTATCGTAGCCTTAATCAAACGTAGAGGATTTGATTTTTACAAAGATGAAGAAATTATAAAATAGGGACATTATATAATCAGCAAAATAGTATGAATTGTGTCAGTGAGGTTCCTGAATTTAAAAAAACCCAAACGCTCCAGCGCACTTTACTTAGAGACTAACTACGTCTTGTCTGGCTCTGAAAAAATATATAACAATAGACTGAGCAGAATTGTGGTGGGAATGAAAACAAAACAAGATTGAGGAATGTGATATCACATGGACGTCAATGTCAGTGTCAGTGTGATGTGATGATCACATCATCACATTGATATTTTGGACATGGGATGACTCATTGTGAATGTTTTTGATGAAACGGCTAATTTTCTTTCCATGGGAAAAACGAGGGGCCTTGTCCACTAAGAGAAGGTATTTACTCAGGACAATCAGACTGCTTTATGTACAAACACTTAGCCACAACATTAAAACTGGTAACTGGTTTTATTGTTGTGGCTGACTGGTGTCTTTATGCATGACTGGAGGCCTGCATGTGTCTGTAGTGACTGACTTAATCGGTAGTGTCTTAAAGGTGCTTGAACGACAGGGTTTGTCAGGGAGGATTTTCTTTAAGAGCGTCAGTGAATACCAGCCCACTGTTTGTTTGAACTAAATCAATCAGTCAAAGTGAATCAATCACTGCTAAAGCCTGAGGACCAGCAGTGTCCTTCGCACTTGATTAATATCCTATACATCTAAGGAATGCATTTGTCAGTCTAGTCTTGTGTCAAGAGTCAAAAAACACCAACTGGCCATATCATATATATTGCTGCCATATTTCAAGGATAAAGAGACAGGAGAAGTGATTAAGCAAGCGGAAAGTGCAACTTCAACAATTCAACAAGATTCTTTCCCATCCAGTATTTATCCGTCTTCCTCTCGTGTTCTCTGCCTATGTGTGTCTGTTTTATATCTCTGACTCATATAATCGCACAAGCTTGTGTAATCCCACCCATTTTCTCTGTCACACAACCACACAAAGAAACTGATTTAATTTCTTGTGCGTTCGACCCTCCAAACAGCTCAGTACTCCATTGTATGTCCTAGTTGACGGTTACTGCTTATCCTGGTAGACCGGGGGAAAGTAGGCAGCATTAAAACCTGAATTTTAGAAAAAAGGAATGATTAATGAATGGTATAATTTGAAATTAGTTACTCTTCACAGTAGGTCCATTTGTTTGACTGTATAATCACATCTTCAGCTGATCAAAGGAAATACACTCACTGAGCCTCCCTTTGCTCTCAGAACAGTCTCAGTTCTTTGTGGCACAGATTTCACAAGATGTCGGAAACTTCCCTTTGAGATTCTCGTCCGCGTTGACATGACTAATTCACATCATTTCGTTTTCAGCTGCGCATACAAGCTGCAGCACTCTTGTTCTACCACAACCCAAAGGTGTTCTGCTAGATTCAGATCTTGTAACTGACGAGTTCGTGAATCCAGTTTGAGACGACTTTCACTTTGTGACATGGAGCATTATCATGATGGAGGTAATCATTGGAAGATGGTAAATTGTGGCCATAAAGGGAGGCGCCAATACTCAGACTATGGAATTCAAACTATGATTTACTGGCAGTAAGGGGTCTAAACTGTGCCACGAATAAATTCCCCACACTATCACACAACCAGCAGCCTGGACTGCTGACACAGGGCAGGTTGGGTCCATGGATTCATGATGCTGATGCCAAATTCTGACCTTACCATCTGCGTGCTTCAGCAGAAATCCAGATGCAATAGACCAGGCTACATTTTTCCCGTCTTCTGCTGTCCAGTTCTGGTGAACCTGTGGCCACTGCTGCCTCAGATTTCTGTTCAGGAGTGGATCCTGAAATGGTCCTGTCCTGTCCTGTCCATCCACCTCAAGGTTCATAAGGCCGTACATTCTGAGATGCTTCTCTGCTCACCACAGTAGTAAAGAGAGGTTGGTTGGCATAGCCTGTCACCTCCAACTAGTCTGACCGTTTTCCTCCTAACTCCCTCATCAACAAGTTGTTTCTGTCCACAGAAACATTCTGAGTAAACTCTAGAAAGCGTTGTGTGTGAAAATCCCAGGAGATCAGCAGTTTCAGAAATATTCAAACCAGCCTGTCATGCCATGGTCAAAGTCAATGAGATCACATTTATACCTCATTTTGATGTTTGATATATACATTCTAAGCTCCTGTTCGATATCTGGATGATTTGTGTGTGTGTGTGTGTGTGTGTGTGTGTGTGTGTGTGTGTGTGTGTGTGTGTGTGTGTGTGTGTGGGCGTGTCTGTTTGGGCGGTAAACACTATGTGAGAGGACCTTCAATAATGAATCAAGAGATGCTTTATGTAATGTGGCTAACTACCTCTATTTGGCTAAAGAGGCTCTTGTATGTCAAAGGTCATGAGGCTGAAAGAGAAAGACAGGAAATGAATTACATGCAACTGTAATTTTCAACAAATGAAAATCAAGGGACATCACTGTAACACTAGTTTGATGCATTCATTACAGATGTATCAATGATGAACATGTAATTAAAGGTCCAGCAAGCGGCCAGCTCCACTCATGAAATGATAGTGTATTTTGAAACTAGGTGGAAAAGAAATCATCCAGTCATCAGTGGATCAAGGTTTATCTCATCAGCCAGCCTCCCTCCACTATTAATTTACTTTTTTGCAAAAATGCATAAAAGAAATATTTTCCTGACCATCATGTTGTTAGCCAAATGGTATCCTTAAAACTTTATGATCAAGTAAGCTTGGTATCATGTAAGGCAGGTATAGTTGGATGTTTGCTAGGTGTAGAGTCTGAGTACCCAAAAAAATCTTGATGCCATTAAGAAACTGGCAGATTTCCAGAGGAGTGAAAAACTGCAGATCACCCTGTCTGTATCCTTAAGCCTATGAAAATTTGCTGTAAGGGAGAGTGATTTTTTTTTTTTCCTGAGCCTCGAAAAGAAATCTCTCTAGATATACAGTATGAACCCACTTCTCTGGAAGCATGTCTGGGTCTAACAAAGCTTTCAAAAGTTCTTTTATGAACATATCTACTTACCTTGTTGAACAAACTGAAAGCAATGAACATGTCTTTGGGCTGTCAACAAAAGACTTACTCTATTCATTCCTTCAGTTAGATCATTGTGACTCGGAGGTCATATATTGCTCGTAGTCTTGTCTATTCACTTTCTTGTAAGATAAATAATGCATGTGTTTAGTTCTCACATGGCTGGAGGTCTTGGAGAACGCTGTCTGCTGTTTTTGATGCTTACACGTCACGACAACGTCTACACCTCACGAGGAAAAACACTTGAAATCCCAGTAGAGGCACGCTTTTCAGTGTGTTGGCTTTATGTCTGGGTGACACTGGGGAACACGATTCACTGTATTTCTTCTCATTTTCCATCAGAAACACCATTTAAGTCACCTGACGGATTAACGTACGTAACCAAAAGCCTGGGTCCATTTTATCCTTAGGAGTTTCTCTGCATAAGGCTGACAGATTACTTGGGGGGGAAGAGGCATAAAAGACTTTCATTTCCTAGGAGTCATGGAAAGCTCCAGAAATCTCCTACGTCCTGTCTTCAAACGTTTTTGCAGAGGGGGTTTTTTGCTCAAGCCTCCGAGCTATGAATAGGCCGAGTGTTTGTCATGACAACCAATTACCCATTACAAAAGGAGTGAGGCTAAGTAGGGCAATTAAGTGGTGAAACAAAATTGTGTGTTGCCGTATATGTACGAGAGCACATGTATGTGGATGAACACATGAACGTGTGCAAAATGTTTTGTTTGTTGAGATTTATATAGGAATATTATTTGTGTTGGGTTTCATTTTTATGCTCTCCTGGTATCTTAACACCAACCTAAGTCTATTTCAGACATAATTTTCAATACTCTTCTGTAGCATGTTTGGTACTTTAGTAGTAACAGTTGTAAAGCTATGCTGTTTATCTAAGTTGTAAGCAGTATATCTACTTTGAATGGACATTGTTGAGCGTAATAATTTGCAAACATGGTATTGATTCATTACTTTTAGATAATTTTCTTTAACACACCATTGTAACAGAATGACTCAAAATTTAATGCATATTTTACATGTATAGTGATTGAATAACAATAAACCATATATTCATTTTTCCAAGCTATGTAGATCTAATGACAGTGAGAGTAGGGATTTTTGATCACTGGACTATTATTTGTAGTAGGGCATTTTATGCGTGGCAGCTCCTTTTTTTTAGGATGGCTAATCTTGATGTACTATGTCAGCGTAATGCAGAAGGCCGTTGTTCTGTTTCTTTTTGTCCTGTTTCTTTCAAGTTCCATATCTCAGTCTTGCAGCCACACAGAGCTTGTTGCCAAAGAGTGACATGACTGACAGTGATTTAAAAAAAAAAAACCTGCTGTAATAGAACTTCTCATTATGGAGAAAAATGGTCTTGTATTACTCCGTTTGCTAAATGTCAAATCATAGCAAACAGTGCGGTATAAACAGAGCGCATGCACACACACATACATTAGAGCTATTACTGGATGAAGGGAGGGGGTAACTTGCGTCACCGCGTTCAGATTAATATGAGACATAAAATGTTCTTGATATTAAAGGACGAATGAGTGTCAGAATACAGTAGGTATAGAATAAAATTACGTCCCGCTTTGTATGAGCCACCTGCCTCTGAACCATGACAGGTAGGCATTCTGCCACAGAAGAACATGTTGTTGCTTTGTAGAGCCTGTGGCTGGTTAATAGACGAACCAGGTTTGTTAAGCCTAATGGTCCTTGTATTGATTGGCCGGGGTATCCTTGCAAATCGCAGGGGTAGAATGAACAATGAGCTTCTCATTCAGGATCTCTAAATGCATTTCAGCTTGTAGTTATATTGACCCTCCTGGAGCGGCCAGCGCGGAGTTTATTTACACACTTTGCACGCAGCCTGTTTTTACGATGGCAGGATTGGAGCCGTGAAGAAGGTGTTGAAGGAAGCGCTGCGCATCATCCACCGCACAGTCGACTGGTTATTATGAAGTAAACAGCCTTTAATAATATCTAATATAAAGTGGCTAAGGTTAGCGGAGTTGTAAAGTGAAAACAATTAAACTATATGCAAATGAATTACCATTACTAGATTAAATAAATGAAGCTCCACAAAGAAAATTAATCAGCACAGCAGAGAACTTCTAATTAGCTGTGCCGACTTCAAAGTCAGCAGGCAGAATGGCAGGCTTATCGTTCAGCTGCTGTCAACTCAGTGCAGTTGCTGACCCATGAAGAGACTGTGGCCGTCACTAATCCCAGGCTGGATCAAACGATGCAGGTTCTCACATCTGTGTTAAGAGTCTAATGAAAGGTGTTAAACTCTGTGTTTCCATGAAAGTCACTGCTTCCCTGCAGAGAGACATGGAAAAACATGCTCATCCATGCGACTAATGCACACGCACACATACAGAAGATTGTTTTTTCACACAGCATTTCATAGCATCCATCGTTACCTTTGTTCCCACCAACTAGTGCTTAAATGTCAGCCGGTAATGTTGACGAGTTTGCGTCTAGATTCCTGGAAATATTTACTCCTTATCACCTTTTTCATCACCTTTTTATCACCTTCAAAAATTTCTTCCACTATTCATTCCTTCCTGGCGATTAGTTTAGTGTTATAAAAGGGCAATGTCAGTACATTGAGCCAAAGCATGTGATATTTTGCTAATTGCTTGTGGCATAGTCATGTTTACCCAGTGGTTTACCCAGTGCCCTGTGCGGCCTATGAAAAATATCCATTGTTTGCTTTCTTAATGGACTACTCTCTTTGGTTGCTAGTATATAGGGCAGCACTGGAGGAGGCTCTGAAACCTCGAAGATACCATTACCATTAGCCCTAATGTCTTTTAAAATGGAAAGAGCATCAGAGCCCATACACACAGACTGCTGTGTATGCTGTTTATGCTGTTTGAATGTCGCAGCCCCATTGTCATCTTCCTCTGCCAAGGTCACTCGGCCTGTCCCCTGCCTGTAGTCACTTTAGAAATGAGTCTCTTGGCTAATTTCTAATCGGCCAACATTCCCAAAATTCTTACTGTTTTGCTAATTCTATCTATGTGGTCATGATACAATCTCTGTGGCTAATAGACTACTTAGATTTCTGGTGGAATAAGAATCAAGTTTGGATGCACACACACTTTCAAACTCACTGTTTCCAATGAATGTAACCTAACAGAAACAGGTGGAAAGGATGACCTCTTTTGCCAAGACACGAAGCTCAACACGGTTTGTGACAGTCACCTTAGTTACATGGTGATTATTTCCTGTTGTGCCTCAAAGGTCAGGCTGTACATTAGACTCTCCATAAAAGCATGTGATGCCTAAGCTTGCCTCATCATACGTCACAGCCCAACTGAAGCTGATAATTGCTCAGACGTCAGACTGGAGTTGGCTGACTTCGCTGATGACTTAATGAGCATATGAAAGGAAATGGGGAAGTTGGCAGTACTGGGAATAGCTGAGGACTAGGTCCAGCCCATGAGGCTTGATTAGAAAAATTAACTGAGGTAATGTTTTCCACAGTGTCCAATCAAAATCGTCAGCAGCAAATTTGTCTGAGGTGTTTGGGTTTGGCATATTGGGGGTGACACCCGGCATGATACACTGGTAATGGCAATTAAACCACTGCAGTCATGACACCAACATGATCTCTGAATACATGCTGGGTATGAATGCTTACCTCAGAGATGAGATTTGGTCATCCACAAACTTACTGTAAACTCAAACCACCCACTGATATAATTGAGCTGATTACTGTGCTTTTGACAAATCATCTCATTACGTGACATGGAGCCACAGCTACTGGCAGATGATCTCTGCACAACTTACAGCCCAAACAATATTGTATGTTTCCACCTAAAACCCGAAGTCAATACGCGTTTTCCAAACTACCGATTTGACAGTACTACTGTGACCTCATTAAACTAACGCAGATTGGTGCTAACAGTGTTTGGACATGTTCCATTAGCAGCAAAGCAGGAACCCAAAGACCTTTTGAAAGAAGATCGGGTGCAGTATGTTCAGATAGAGAAAGGATCGGGTTCAAATGTCCGAGTAATTTGAGTGTCAGAGAACACAAACAACGCAATTTGTACTCAAATTGGTTAAGTGAGGTAAGAAAACGATGCAGTTTTGAAATAACTCTGTAGTTCCCAAAGCTACAGTATAGATATAAATGGTTTCTGACAGACTTTGAAAGATGTTATTTCTTTCAAAGTTAGAGTGAGTTTGCTTATTAATCAAATCAGACAGCATGTGTTTTCAATTCTCTTTCTCTCGATAAATGTGATTCATCTCTGAAGTTAATTTCCATGTTCTTTTATTCCCTCCTAGGCTGTGCATTTATTAGACAGCACAGAACACTCACCTCAAAATAAGTAACACACAGGGGGAAATAATTATCGTGATTATGCATAATCTTTGCCCGCACAGTTGTTTTTCTTTTCCAATTAAACTAAATTTATATGCGGAATATGCTCTGAATAACAAAGCAGGTGGTACTGGTCTCTCACTGCACCTCCACTGCTGTTTGCATGGAAAGCTGTGGGAGAACTATACTGCTACAGGCTGTGACGGCAGACCAATTTCCAGAGACCATGAATATTATAGCACATTTTCTTTTCTCATATTGTGGCTGAGCTTTGGCACCAACCCAAAGATCATATTTGGGTTCATTTGTACAGGGATCTATAGAAGGAGCAGGCTATAGAGAGGAAACAGCTTTTCAGGAAACAGGTGTATGTTTTATCTTTCCAGTTGTTGAATAAAATATTATGCCCCCGAGGAAATAACAATATGCTAATTTGTACACTTGTCCATTGCTTTTCAAACTATAAAAGATGTAAAGATAAAATAATGATGCCAATAAACAACATATTACATTATATCAAACATGGGAATGGGATTTATGTTACCGTATCTAAATGTGATTTAAATACTTCTAATTACATTTCCTCCCGGTAAAACACCTCATTGTTGCCCCAGCTCCATAATGATGCTAATAATCATTTTTAATTCTGATTAATGTTATCAGGCTTGCGGTTTGTTTGGTAATCGACTGGGAAACATAGAGCCCATCGATAACATTTTTTTTTGATGTTGAATGTATATTATTTGGTGCTAACTTTTTAATCTAATGTATGCTCTTAAAGTGGCTGTGATTAGTATTTTTACGTGAACAATGAATCACATGTGAAAGTGGTCAGTCATAGTTACAAACCCATGGTGTTATCAACCAACTCCGCAGTTCCCTTGGAGCTTTTTAACTCATTGTTTTGATATAACTGGCCACAACTTTGATGTGTCGGTTCACTCTAGCAGCTCTCACAGCAAACGATAAAAAAAGAAATTGACTTCCTAGTGAACCTCATCCAAATGAATGCAAGTTTTGCTTTGTGCCAGCCAGATGTGTAAACAGGTAAACAGGTAGGTCTCTCCTAACAAGTTAACCATATCAACTTAAAAATAATAGTGTTGTGTTCACAGCTTGTTTCTGCAGTTCCCAAGTGGCCAAATCTAAAATATGATATTTGCAAATATATTAGCCCTGAAACTTGGAAAATAAACTTTCACTGAAACAAACTGCTATAGAACTACATATGATGGTATTAAATCATATAATTACTTTTATGCATTGGATGTGAATTGTGGGTAATTACCTTAATAGAATTAGATTGTGTCAAGCTGCACTTGCTTGCCTGATATGTGTGGGAATGTGTCAATTCACTGAGTCAATAAAAACCCACCTATTCACTTTATGAGTAGGCTACGTGATAGGCTCCTTGAAGTGTTGCAGTACTTTATACTTTTTATCTTATGTGCAAGGTTAGCTCAAGGCTAAACAGGAGCACAGACATGAATATCAATAGTGTCCATATTAGCTAAGCACCCCACAGAGAGAAAAATCAAGACATCACAGCAGTGAAGCATTGAACCTCCCAAATGAAAGCTGTGGTAACCTGAAGTAAGTGTTTCCCACCGGACAGAACCGTCTTTCCTGAGTCTCCCTCAGACCTTCAGGCGGGATGTAAACAGCACTTACTTGGCAATATGACAATTTTAGGAGAGAAAATGTTAAATGATTTGCAGAAAGAGAGAGAGAGAAAAGGACAGAGGGATAGACTGTAAAAGAATGAGACAGAAGATGAGTGATGAGTTCAATTTACTCTGCTCCTGTGGTGATTTTTGTGGTCCGCTATAAATCAAGCCAGTGTTTCCACCTGACCTCACCTTACTCTCTGCCACAACTCACATCACATCAAGCCCAACGTAACCTCATGTTGTCCCCATGCTCCCTGATATCTCCTTCCCCAGCTGGCCTGATGGAATTAACAGATCTGTACAACACAGCTTTAAAGCCCAATCTGCTTGTAGAGTAGCTGCAATTAAATCCCCCTCCCACAGTGACTTACTCTGGAAACTTCATAGATACCATAGATTACTCTTGAATATTAGAACCAGGACAATTTAGATCTCCTGTGCACACAGACCAAACCATACCTACATGTGACATTTGTTAATCTATGCACAGGGAATCTGACATATATGATTGAACCAAGACTCATTTAACTACCTGCTCTCACGTCAAGAAGACCACAGTTGGAGTCGAACTGAGTGATCTAAAGCAAGTGACACTGGGGTAATGATACTGTATGCCATCACTTGTCAACCCTCTGACATTATGAGGACCGGTGTTGTCTGCGGGTTTTGATAGGCGTCTACCTGTGAAGGCCGGCGTCTTATCTCCCAGAGCCAGACACAGGCGGTAGCTCCCTGCGATAGAGAGAAAGAAAGAGAGGAGCGGCGAGACACAGTGAAAGAGATCGAGCGAGAGCGCCAACGAAACCATCAGGTGCAGCCCCTGATGCTATATGCACTGCAATCAACATGGATACAGTGCCCCCCCCCCATCACTCAAAGACATCCCCTCCCAGAACATCAGCACTGGCACTGACAGAGCAGTGGAGTCTTTTTTATCTCTGTCTCTCTCTGTGCTCCCCTTGTTTTCTGTGACTCTAATAGAGGAGTAAACTGTAGTATGTTAATGGGCTCTCGATTCCATATTGTTCCTGGGTTTCGTTGGGTCTCTGTAAATAATAACTATAAAGAATATAGTCTAGATCTCATCTATATGAAAAATGCCCTGAGATAAAGGTCTGTTATGGTTTGGCACTATGTAAATAACATTGAATTGCAATGAATAGATTTGAATAGAACTGAACTGAACTGAACTGAACTGAACGCTAAAAAGTGCGGGAGTGAAAGATCATTACTCTTGTCTCTGAGAGTTAGTGAACAATTCCAGTCTGGCTGAAAGGTTGGGGGCAGAGGCTGCAGAGGCTTTGCCCTGGTTTTTTCATTTGTGTGTTTTGGTCTGTGTGCGTGCATGTGTGTGTATGTGCAGGCTTGATTATCTGCAGAGTATCATTCTGGAGCAGGCGGAATAAGCTCTCCTGCTGTTGATGAAAGTCGTGGCATAAAAAAATGGCAGAAAGCCTGCAATCACTCCAGCCTCAGGCGTATATGAAAAATTAGAGATGCACATTTTTCACATCCTCCTTTCAACACTGCCGCAGACAGATTTCCAAGCATTTTAACAGCTCTTTTTATGTTATTTCAACTCTATAACACTAATTCATGAGCAGAGCCTTTTTTAGTATGAAACAACATTGTAACATATCCAGTTTTCAAAAGTCTAACAATAAGATAACAATAATATCAAGTAACATTTGATCATTAATGAAAGTGATTTCTTTGCCTGTAATTTCAACTTCTACTTTTGAAATTACTATGATTATGAGATGAACGGACGTCTTTCCAAGTATTTTCTAAGTCAAGTACTTTTTCTTCTGAAACTTATATACATATTACTTATTTCCCAAGATTATTTGTACTTAATTGAAATATGAAAAAACTGAAACATCTATCTTTGCTCCTCCATTCATTGCAGGCCACAAGACTGAACGCCTCATAAGCAACACATAAGTTGAACATTGCACTGAGAAACTGCTGTTTCCGAGGTCAAGAATGAACTTTTAAGAGCAAGAGTTATTCATGTTTCAATAATAAATTAGATAAATCATGGTTTTTATACTAAAATGATGCTAACTTTACTAACTGTTGCAGTCGCACAGAACCGACCTCTGTCAGCATACAAATAATAGCTGCAAGATCAACCACTGCTTTTCCTCAAATATTTGTCTTTTTTTCTGACGAGGTCTGAGGAATATATAGAGAGGTATTAAAATGTTAACCCTTCCCTTTGCCGCAAACCAAACTTGAGCATTTGATGAAGTTGCCAAAATATGGAAACGACCATGAAGCATGATACTGTATGTTAAATGGGCTATGCATGTACGTATATATTTATCTCATACGTCAAAGAGAAAAGGAAATCTATAGAATAGATCTTATCTAAGGATAAGGGTAATCCCACAAAGTAATTTATGTTTGAGCTCCTTGGGATTTGTGAGGTGCAGTACTGCATAAAGAATACTCTCTACACCAGCTCACAGATATAATCAAAATCTGTTGTATTTTACCATTTTTAATAGCTACAGTCTCCACAGCCCCAAACAGATGTGATTTCCTTATAGCTCTAGCTCTTACCAGTTCAATTTCCAAGTTTACAAGCAATACTTGCAAAATTATGAAACATAATGAAGTGTCAAAGCCTTAAATTATGTTAGGCCTTTTTTGTCTGTAAAAGAGATCCAGTAGTCTCCAGGACCCTGAATTAGTTTTAAAATGATTCCCAGCTTATAGTGTTATATTTGTGCAATCACTCAATCACCATATTTTCATCATAAGGGCCAAGTAATATAATAACCATGTATTACAAACAACTAGATTATATACTGCAGATATGAGTGACATGATTTCCACCATGTCAAACTAAGTTAATCGCCTTCTAGTAAAAAAATTACAGGCATACCTCCCCAAAGCGGGGGGGGGGGGGTCATAGTCTTTGAGTATTACTTTGCACCATCTTAGATAGAGCAGATTTAAAGGCAGACAAACACCCACTCCTCTAACAACATAAATACTGTAGTTATAGATTTGTCAGAAAACACCCTCTCTGTCTAAAAGCAGCAGTTGCTCTTGTTTTTCTTCAAAGGTTTTCGCAGACTTACAGATGATGAAGAGGATGCACTGCATGTGGATCAAGAGTTTAAACAAGAGTGTGGGTCAGCCACGAGGGCCCAACTGTGCAAATGAAGAAGAATGATGTAGCCTAGGCTAAATAAATAATCTCTGGGCTGCAGGATGGCAGGAGTGTGGGAAGAGGTCTGCAGGGAGCATGCAAGAAGTAATTAGTAAAGTGGATCCACTTATAGAAGATCCAGCGTCATTATTTTTTCCAGACTTCTGTGAACTAATTCACGTAGTATTCCCCTCCAAGTTACCGCACCTTTTAGATCATATCGTGGAAGTGCGAACATTGCATGTGACAGCATGCTGTTATAATGATAGATGAGAAACTGTTAGACAGATGCATAAACAGTAAACAGAGATAAACACTTTCAATATAAAACAGGGTATACGCTTATTTTATGAGGCTTTTCTTATTCTCGCCTTGTACATCTTATATAATATTTTACTGAACTGAAATAATTTCACAGTAAGACTGCAGAGCATGAAAAATTATCATTTCTCTTCAATGAATTCATAATTTACATTGATTTTAATGAAGCCATCACTTGAAATTTATGCAGTACTGAATACTTGAGTGCGGGGACTAGTGAGATGAGCACGACATTTTTTGCAAATCTTGTTTTAGCTCTTGTTTAAGACCATTTTGCTGAGACAGCTGGATTACTAAAGCATGCAACCATTCAGCTACTTCATGGACAATGTGGGTTCTCGAATGAATTAGGACAGGTAATAACAAACCTTACTGCGATGTTATTCAAAATCAGAAAAACAAAAGTAAAATCCTGATGCACTCAGTCCACACGCTCTTGTGCACAAAACACATACAGAGGTGTATATTGGTAATAAATGACCCCTGTCAAGTCCTTTTGGTTGAACTGAATAGTAGTAACATCTGCCAGCTGTGCGGCAGCAAGCACACATGACCCTTCTCACTGAACCTTGTCTGTAGAAAAGGAAATTAATGGTATCACATTTATAGGAACTCATATCGCCCCCTCTCTCTCTCTCTCTCTCTCTACTTTCTCCCATATGCACATCATTGTTAAATCTGTCCAAAGCGGCTCTGTAACCCCTTCATATGATATATAGCAGCAGGGAAGCAGGAAGAAAGCAGGGGAGCCGGAGTCCTTTAATAAGGAGCCTCTGTAAGGGCAGCGCTGTTGCCGGGTTATTTCTAATAACCTGACCTGTTCGCATCTAAATGACCGGTTATGCTCCAGCGGGACTGTTCTTACACTCCTCTCCATAAAGAGGGTTTAAGCTGGTCAAAAAGGAGATATACAGTATTTTGTATCTTTAAAAAACAACAACAACAAAAAAAACAACTTTCTGGCTGACTGGTATTGGCCTGTTGTAGAACTGTGCTATATATATATCCACCTTAAGGAATTCTATAGAAATGCAAATATGAAGGAGATATCAATGGCCACCAGGAACTATATATAGAAAACCAATCCTCACTAGTACACTAGTACTAGGATGAGGGGAGGAATTCTCCAAGGTGCTGAAGTGTCCCCGAGCTCATCCGGGGGAGGAAACAAGGACCCACCCGCCGGAGCCCATTGGTACAACGTCACGGGCAGAAACTACCCGAGCGAGGAAGGTAAATGAATTACCGATGAGAGGAGGAGGAGGAGGAGACATAGAGCGCTGAGGATGCAGGTTTCTGCTCCACAACACGCAGCCACACATCAGAAGCGGCCACACACTGAAATACAGCTTCAAGTGGTCTCATTAGCCGTCAACGAGGAGATGCGTCCGCAAGAGCTTTAATTCGACCCCCCCCTACCCCCCTACCCCCCAGCCCCTCCCTCTACATCCTCCTCCTCCTCCTCCTCCTCCTCCTCATCCTCCTCCTCCCACCACCGGCGAGGAGCATCCCGCACACCGATCTCACTCCGACGCGGGCAGGCTGACGGGCGGACCGACACGAGCCAGACACGATGCGTGGACCCCCCCGCCACGGGACAGCCGTGGGATTTATGGTGCTGCTGAGCGCGCTGCTGCCGCTCGCCACGCAGGCTGCAGAAGGAGCCCCGACGGACCATCTCCTGGTCCAGTTGAACGAGGACGCGCAGGACGAGGCGCACCAACTTGCAGCACAACATGGGTTCCAGAGCGCCCGGAAGGTACGGATGCTGGGATAAGACTGCCATGCACTGCTGGCAATACATGCTTCTTTCTTCTTCTTCATCTTCTTCTTCATCTTCTTCTTCCAATTCTTCTTCTTCTTCTTCTTCTTCTTCTTCTTCTTCTTCCTCCTCCTCCTCCTCTTCTTCTTTTTTTTCCTGTCGCTTTGGGAAACCAAAGATTAATGATGATGATAATAAGAATCTATTATTGCAAAATCAAATTAAGCACCGAAACACATCAGCCTGCTTGTCAACGTTTGCATCCTCAGACACAGTCAGGCTGTTTTAGCGGCGTGTACAGTCCGGTGGAGCAGACACTAAGAGGCTTCTTGGGGTTTTTCCTCTGCTGTGACTTAATTACACTTTTTTCTTAATGGCGATGACGTCATTCCCACTCAGATGAAGGCCCCAGTAAGTAGGTTGCCCATTGGCTTATGGCCCACTGTCTGGGGATTCAACCCTGGCCAAGGCCAAATTCATTTATATTCTGAAACAATGGAATGATCGCATATCGGTGTCCTTCAAAGCAAGAAGACAAAGCTGCTCTGAGAACGAAACGGAAACAAAACAAAAGTGCAACATATTAGATCGGCAGGAATTTCTGCCAGAGCAAGGATTTGTCGTCTGAGCTCATCCTTGGGAATTTGACAGATTTCATCTTTGTATGTTTGGTCATCAAATTCCATTAATGTATGAGAACAAAGCCTGTTTATTTTTCTTGAATTACCTTGACTGCCTGGTTTTGTTTAAAGGTGGTAACGGAGTACATAGTGTATTCACATTAGCGTTATCACGTGGCATTTTACTCACCTGAGCAATACATCTCATTAAGCAGCTTGACAAATGAGGCACGTATCACAACATGTCAAAAGATGTAACGAGCCATTTATGGCTGACCAATTGAAATAATTCCCTGACACTGTGTGTGCCTTGTCACATGTCAAAATAAATATGTGGGTGAAATTGACTGGAGCCTTAGCCAGTGAGGCATAGCAGAGAACAGAGGAGTGTTTCAGCTGATCTGAATGAGGATTTTCTTTTCTTTCTTTCTTTTTTCTACCTCCACAGTTTTAAAAAAACAAACCGATTCTAATCTGTAACTCATCATATCGTGATATCTGTGTGGCCGTGCAGCATCACCAATTCTGTGATTGTCAGTTCCTTTTCTTGTAGGCTCTAGACCCCCCCCCCACCCCCATCTTCTGCCTCCCAGGTTATGCAATCAGCAGCTATATTTGTCTTAATGGGTTATGCATCATTAAACAATTTCTGTTTTGTTTGAATTATATTCTGTTGTTGCTTAATTAACTAGACCAGGACACAGGACCTGGACACACATACAGATGAGAGCACAAAGAGAGAAAAAAAAGAGAGAAAGCGATCTGCAATCAGTCAATATCCAAAAAAACTTAACTGCTAGAAGAACTATGGAGGTGCATTGTTTCTATTTGTATTTTTTACTCTTTGTCAAATTAATGAGCAGGGAATAATCCTCGTCCTTCCATAAGAATTTCATTTTCACATTAGATCTGACGGGCTCATCTGAAAGCATTTATTTCGAGGATTGACCTGCACCCTGGCTGTTACTAAAGCATAAGGGGGTCTTTAATCTGTGCTCAGTGCCGGAGGGAAAGCTTTGGATGATGCATCTCATTTCCCTGCCCTTGTGATTTATTATGGTTGATTCCAGCGCTGTTCTCTAGTGTCTTAAAATAGACCCTTGGTGAAAGCCAGGGAATCAGTGCCCTTGTTCCCACCTGGAGGGTGACCTGCTGTCCTTCCCCTCCATTTATGATCTATTGTATTTTAGATTTGCCATTCATACACTTTCTGATTGCTGCCACTGTGTTTGGTCTCATCTCCCCGCTTCTGCTCCTGACCCATCTTCCTCCTCTTGCTTTGTTTTTTTTTTTTTCTCTTCTTTTCTTTTCTTTTTTACCCAGCTTCCGTTTGGAGAGGTGCTCTTTCACTTCTACCCTCAGGACACTTCAAAGAGGCGGAGCAAACGCAGCTCCCGCGGCAGACAGCGGCTCCAAAAAGACCGCAGGGTAAGCGTACACATGGAGACACACACTGAGAAAAGCACAACGTGTGCATCCTGCATGCACGTGCCTAAAGCAGCACAGCAGCACTTCTACTTTGCATGACAATGGTTATTTTGAGGCTAGTATCCATGTGGAGTGGGAAACGAGGACTTCTATGTACACTGTGCTCTTCATTTGGTTAAACTGAAACTACAAAGGCAAGGTGAAAAACTCCTTGTGTTGTGGTCTCCACACATAGTGAAGCCTTTGATGGTCTTCATTTGTGACAGAGCAACTATGTTATGAAATATTTGGAACCTCCTTGTGAAAAAAAAATCTCTAAAAAATCAACTAATGCATGTTAATTTCAGTAAGTTATAGTTGATATGGTGAGGAACATGGTTTGTCACTGACTGTTGGTCTTTGCTGTTGAGACAGATAAATGGATCACAGTGTGGTCTCGTCCCTATTTACTGTAACGACACTATCAACATACAGCAGTACCACCAGAGATCCTTGGTGCTTTCTGATTTTCTTTATGTTTAGTCTCAGTAAAAAAATCAGCTGTGTTTTTGCCATCAGGCCAAGTATATTAAATCGACAGGCTGTTTCAGATCTAAAGATGTGCAGTGTCTTTTCTAAATAAGAGCTCTGTGTGTTTAGCTCTGTCCACCGTTGGGGGCAGTGAAATCAGAAATCAGTCTTCCTGCAGACAATCAACTGACCTCTCTAATTTAGGTTGTGAGAGGTGCTAATGAAAATAAATGCGAGTAACTCCATCGAGCTAATACAGCTAATGGAAGTGAGGTGGCATGGACACGGGCAGGTCCACATTCCAGATGCTTGACATGCTCATATGCGACACTGTCGTTATTGATTTCCGTGCATCTCTGGAATGGATAAGGTCAGCTAGTCTGATTTAATGTTGCCTGTTTATCAAACTGAAGTGCCACCCCCCCTGTTTTGCGTATCTCAGTTTTATCTCTGCAGTTCTGTCAAAAAAAAGACTTTAGTGTGTTGCATTTGAACATTTTTGAAGAAAAATGTTTGCAAAAAACCCTCAATGGTAGTGTAAAGATCAAAAAAGAATGTTTCCTTTTATAGTAGTCTATTAAATGATTTTTTAAATTTAAAATAAATCATTTAAAACCCATTCAACATACTTATAATATGTCTAATTGAGTTGCAGCACTAAATCTACTGTAGAGTGTATTGGATGGACTTCTTAGTGTCCCAGGAGCACTGTTCTCTGTTGGACTCTATTAGTGGAGCATGTTGACCCACTTCTTACTCACCCACTATCTCCTTGTGTCTCTCCACTGAAAATATCTCTATGCTTCCTTGTCCTAGTCCTCTCTCATCCTTCTACATTCCAAGTCCTACTTTGTCTTCCAAAGAAAGGAACCATCTATTTATCCACACATCCATGCCTTCTCCCTGTCCATCCATCCAGAGTTCCTTCCTCCCATGTTTTTTCATATGAGATAAATACCCTCAAAATCTATTTGAGGCATTCCAGGAAGTGGGAGTGAAAAAAAAAACAAGTCGTAAAATAGAAAACGAATAAATCTATGAGAATGAGCTGCATTCTTGACCCTGAAAGACACATGCCCAGGAAAGTCAGGAGGGAAATGAGGATGAGGAGAAAGGAGGGAGGCAGCGCAGCTCTTTGATTTGAAGTGAAGTGAAGCGTTGTGAGTTGTGAGCGGGCAGTGGGCAAAGGCAGAGAGTGACGGTAGCGCACGGGCAGTGTGTGATGTTGTGAGTGGGCAGTATGACATGCTTTCTCGTGGGAAATACTGGCTCTCCTGCCAAGTGATGGAATAAATTGATGATGGATGGAGAGAAGGGGGGAGGTTGCAGGGATAATGTTGAAAGTGCTGGCAATTTTCCTCTGAATGTGAATTAAATGATGTGACAATGTGACTTATTCAAAAAGGAAAAAAGAACATTAGTTAAATTACTTTCGCCATTCTTAATTCCTCCAAGACAGAAGAAAATTATGCAAATGCAGTTTTATTTTCTTCAGGACTGATTTTTCATTTAAAGTACTTTCTGATGTTTCAGTTTACAGTGTGTGCGCCTTCTGATTGCTTAGAGTATGCCATAAAAAAAAAGATGTGGATGAATAGGCTTTGGCCATTTTAAAAGGCCATCTTATGTGCTGCTCTGCTCTCTTATCTGTAGTGGTAAACACACTGGACAATGCCTCTTTCTCTCAGTCACACCAGAGTGAATTTGCCAAGGGTAAGCACACAAGGAACATTTAGCCACAGGAGCCTATTTACCAAATGTGAGTTTAAAACTGTGAAAAAGACTTTTTTTTCTCCTTGGCATCATTAATTAAGATATAAAAATGGAACCAAAGGGATTTTTGTCAATGAGGTATAGATTTATTTGTAATGTTGACAATTATATGTAAAAAAAAAAGAAAAGAAAAGAAAAGAAAAGTGCAGTTTCAAGCCTTTCTGATACACCTACGCACAAAAAGACACAAAAAGACACAAAAAGAGACAGAGAGAGAAAAGGACCTAAACCTTCAAATGAAATCATTGTCCTTGAGACCTCGGTGACTAGCGGATTGTTGGTAATAAATTTCAAATTTAGAGCTTCACTTCAGGGTGGCTTTGGCTATTGCCAGACTGTAATAGAGTAAATGACTTGCCCTTACCCTCCTCAGTTTTTTTTCAGGTAGTTATTTGATGAATTTCATTAAAACCTCACAGGGGATGGAATGCAATTTCAAATTAGAATGGCCGAAGTGATAGGCTACCCCTGATTACTGTTGACCTCGCATTTCCTGACGTCTCCCGAAGGCGGGGGGATATAGGTGTAATCTCTAAACGTAGCAGAAATGAAAATACAACATCTATTCTCACAGACACCCAGTCGTTTTGCTGAGAACCTCCACCTAATCTTCATCTAAGAAATGAACTCTGTCCTGATTTTTCCTCTAGCGCCTGAGGAAGGTATTGTGGCAGCTTAAGGTAGCCGTTTGTAATCCACAACACAGCCGTTCGTCCGCCTATGTGTCTTCAGTGATTCAAAGAAGCGCAAGCGTGTTTGTGAGCGTAATTGCCGTGGCTCTTTGCGGAAAACGTACTGAGACTACACAAAGCAGCCCACTCCTTCATGTCACCCATCATAAGAAACCCTATTTCTAGTTTTAATCACGTGTTCCAGCACAGGCACTGTTGTGCAATGGGGTTTTTATTTTACTCTTTGTGCGATGCTTTTATGAGTGTCTGGTGAGGTCTTCGTCGACTTTAAACCGACACGATCTGTTAATTTCTTTGCTTTCTCCACCAAGGTGAAGAATGTCTTCGAACAAGAGGGTTTTAGTCGTCAGAAGCGAGGCTACAGAAATATCAATGACATTGAAGTCAACATGAGTGACCCTCTATTCACCAAACAGTGGTATCTGGTGAGTAATCAGCCAAGCAGCTGTCTGCATGCCGCCTGACCTTTACCACCAGCCCACATTCTTCCACCTTAATTACTCAGAGGCCAGGCATATTCCTCAGTACTTTCTGAATCAGTGTTGTTATTCATCCTTTAATTTGCCCAACCAATACTGCCCATGCCATCTAATCACTGCATTCATGCTGCCTAGTTTCCTCCCCTCTTGTTTACCCTAACTGCCAAGCACGACTTTGAAGCAGAGGCAAGCTTGCTTTCATTCATCCGGGCAGGTCAGGTGAATGTGCTGCATTGCTGACATTTATGCACCTTTCCTTTCACCTTCACTCTCCCACCCCTGAGAGGTCCTCCTTCTTAGCCCCCCCGTCCCATGCTCATACTCCATGCTGACTAGTTTCCACAAATGTAGCTCACCTGAGTGCCATGAGTCAGGAATGTTCTCCATAATGTCTGAGTGATTAGATAAACACAGGCCAGGCTGACGGGACCCCAGGGCTGGATCTGAATGTGGCTGAAGCTTGGCAACTGGGCTACACGGGCAAAGGAGTTACCATCGCAATCATGGACGACGGTGAGTATAAAGTGCCGCTGTTTCATACCCTGGAGCGCAGTCTGAAAGCACTCAATTATGCTTGCATATATCCATTATACTAATTCAATTAACAGCCTCGCTGATATCTGTTTAATTAACAATACAGTGATGACTAAAAGAAGTCACTAGATCAAACTGAAAACGATTTACTTCCAAAATGTCAAAACTGTTGATTCTATTTTCAACATCTTCACTTTAAGCCTAGGACTTTCCCAACTCATAAAAAAAGCATCTAATCCTTAAAATGACCTAATATGTTAATATGTTATTCAAATTTTATTTTCTTTCACTGCACATTGGCCAATTTTAATCTGAAGTATTAGTGTGTCACCTTATCACTGGAAAAATGTCAAAGAGCAGCAACTGGATGGTAGATAAATGGGAATGCAAGGCCACTGTCTATTTACTATCTTGACTGATTATTGTAAAAACAGTACACTTACTGCAGGTCGCTTAAATGTTCACAGCAGGAACAAGTGGCGGAAAAGTAATTGGCAATATAGTGTAGGAATAAGAATGTGTAAATAAATAGTTGATGAAATGTACAAATACCATATTAGAATATAGAAATACTAGAGTAGAGTAAATAAGCAAAATAATCCTAAAGTAAAGTATTTCCAGTTTAAAGACCAAGCATATTCATTTTACAATATAAGCAGAAAAGAATTGACAATTCATTACATTTGAGAAGCTGGAAGTAGAAAGTGTTGATATAAACATTTTTTTTTCAACCAATTCAGTAAACCACAGATTGTGGTTTAATTTGAACTATTGCATATCCAAAGAATTAAATTAAGAAAAAACTAAATACGTATGAAACTGTGGTGTAATAGCTTTGAGACACCTGAGGTTGTGCTATCCTCTGCAAAGAACATCTTCTCGTGCTTAATCACTGATTAATGTCAAATTCACATTTCAGGCATCGATTACCTACATCCAGATCTGGCATCAAATTATGTAAGTACCTCAGTGTTGCTGAATATGATACTTTACTTAATTTCTTTGAAGTGCTGTTAAAAAGTGAAGCAGGGGTACTCGTGGTTGATTACATGGTTTTTCATGTGGTGCTGCAACGGCAGCAGGGCCGGGCAGCATCTTGACTTTTTAAGGTGTACTGATATACGTTTTTTGCAAATGAGACATAGGATGAGACAGTACTATTTATATCGATGTAGTCCGCTGTTGCATTACATAAGCAGGACACTCTCCGAGCGACCTCACCTTGACCCCCACCGTTTGTCTTTGTCCGTGCGAAAACCTGGCTCCACTCACTCACAAGCTCTCCCTGCAACATGGAGGACACAAAAAGACACAGTGGGGGTCCACACTGCTGAGGGAGACTTGGTTTGTTAAAAGATGAGTGCAAATATGCAAAATGGTGCAAATATTTGGAGATTAAGTTGAAAACTACCACAGAGGCAGTCTCAGAGATAGGCCTATTTTTTTCTATATAAGTTTTTTATAAGTATGTTTTGGAGCTGCATGGAAACCCTGTCTTTGCATTTTATTTGATAAAAGTGCTAAGAACATCTCACATGACTTACAACTGAACATTAACCCACTTTTCAGAAAATACCAAGACATATATTGTGTATCGCCATTCGGCCTAAGAGCACTGAGATAGGATTTGTGGTCCACATCACTCAGCCCTAATTGGCATTGACAGGTGCTTTTTTTGCCTTTTATGGCTGCCGAGTCTCCTTGTATTCCTGGAGGACGGAGAAACAGGCAAACGGCCAGCCTAGCTGTTTAATGTTAATGCACACTGCACTGTGGCAGGCACAATGGCAGGCCGATCTGTCACAAGCCGAGATAATGCCAGGGTAGTTGGCGCTGCATAATGTGATGCTCTATCTTCAGAATACTGATAAAGCCTTAAAGGACAGGAGGGATTGCTGAATGGAACAAGGAAATGCGGGGAGCTTAGTTGGATTTGACTATAAAGTTTGTGGTGTCATCAGTGGGACTGCATTGTGCTGCCGTTGAATCCAAGGATGTACAAATCCAAACCTTGTCTCACAGAGATAGAGGTGTTGTGAGCAAGTGAGTTATGGTGCTTTGTTTGCTGCAAAAAAAAAACAACAAAAAACATTTCGAAAATTATGTGCATGCTTTTTTAACAAGACTTTTTAATGAGAGGTGCCAACAATGTGCATACTTATCTAACCTATTTGTTAATATATTGTTGCAAAGAGAGCATTTTGACCGCTGTTTTGTTCGTCCATCTCGGCTCATGGTCACACTGTGTGATTGGTTTAGATATGGCTTCCATAGGCCTTTTTTTTCATTTTTTCTCTGTGCATGTATCTGCACACTTACCAGCATCTTTGGCAGCGTTCGCATGCCTCTTGCCTGTGAACGGAGATGAACCTCTGCCCAAAAATAACACTCAGCCTCAGTTCGGGTGATGCAGGAGCATGCTCCACCGGATTGATAGATCATGCTGTGCATAGATCTAAAGTGTGTGTTTGTGTGAGTGAGAGCATGTGTGTGTGTGTGTGAGAAAGAGAGAGGGAGACTGTGCATGTAATACTGTTTAGTTACTGTCGTCATGGTGTTGCGCAGGCCAACAAAGACCCCCTACCATCAGACGAATAAAAACATAAAAAATAGGAAAAAAAAGTAATTTTGGAATCTTTATATCTTTCAGTTAGATTTGAATTGATTGTGTGGTGGTGGATCTTTTTGCGTATCTGCCTCGCACAGCCAAATGTTGGTTTATGCGAGGATGTTGGATTATGTGTTTCTTGTTTTTGCAACATTTCCCATTTGGTGTAATGATCGTACTGTAACTGCTTATAAGATACATTTTGATATGGTGAATTAATTGTGAGATTGTGTGTGTCCTGAGATGAGAAATTTCTAACTTGGCAGCTCAATTTCATGGTACATTTATCTGCAAATGCCAATAGTTATAGTAGTTTGAATGATTTTTGCATAAATAAATACATTTATACAGATTCTAGTGTTATATTACTGAGTGATAAAATAGCATTACTGTATTTCTTATCTCCTAACTTTAACAGATCACAGTATTTAATATCAGATAGTGGTAGTGGTGAATGTCACAGATGTTTAAAGAGAGTGAAAACGTAATTGCTTTTACAAGACAATTATGATGTTGAGTTTAACAGTACCTAATTCGTGTATAGCAGTTATGAGTGTGCAGTTACTCTTTTTGTCTCCATGCTTGCCAACCTGAGCAATACTGGTATTGTATTTGGCTGCAGCAAAATTTGAAGGCTTCCTAAGTAAGTGGATAACCTTTTTCTCCTCTGTCTCAAAGATAAATGTGTGAAAGGAATAGAGGTGTGTCCCTTCTAAGCAATGTGTTGTTTGGAGTGTAACTCCCCTCCTAAAGTCCGTGAAGCTCATTTTATATGTTGATTTTTTTGTACATTTTTCAATTAGAGATTGAGAGAGGGAATAAAAGAGATAAGTGTCTATGCAAACACCTTGAAGAGATTCTAAGAGATATACAGTATATTGTTGGGTGTCTGTCGCACCCTGTGACAGAAAAGGCTTAAAGCAATGTTCACAGTTTGTTGGCTTGGAACTTGTGTTATAGTTTCTGTCATGGTCCTTTTACTTTAAAGCATCTTGCTAAGAACCTTCAAGCAAGGTCACATTATTCAGAAACTCTGCATCAGCTCTCCCAGATTATAGATTAGGTTATCAGCTCGAAATGGTCTATAGAAAGGCAACATGATGAATGGCACTGAGAGAGATACATGCGATACATGGCATTTTATCTGCACTTAGTCTCCATCAGCATATAGCGTATATAATTCAGGAATAAAACGCATCCAAAAAAGTAAGGGCAATGTCAGATTTCATGTCACCAAGTCATCAGATCCTTTACTTAAGTTACAGTATCAGTACAACTATGTAAAAGTATTCCAGTAACAGTAAATAAACCTTCATTCAAAGTAGTTTTCAAGTAAAAGTAATAATTTATTATCATCAAAATTAACTTAGAATATATAAATTTAAAGTGGTCATTGTGTAGAACGATGGCCCTCAAGACGGGCTGTTATATTCATAAGATTATTTGATAATACTGATGCATCAATGCATAAGTAGAATTTTACTGTTTTAGCTGGTTGATGTGGAGCTATTTTTAACTACAGTTAAATAGTTTAGTCCAATGGTTTCCTTCCAAGTGGGCTACACAAACAAATCTTAATAGTAGTGAGATGATAATCAGCTAGAAAAGATTTTGCCTCTTAAGGTCCTCAAAATTTTTTAAATGAAACCATCAGAGAAGTTTAAAGAGGAAGTTGTCCTTGGTGGAACTGCTTACAACTCATAGACGTCTGAAATGTAACGAGGAGCACCGGCTAGATAGCTTTTATGTAGCCATCGGTTCAATTTTCTTAACAATGCATTATATTGCTCAAGCTTATCCTGTGTTTTACCTAATGTAAAATCTAAATTTGAAAAGTAACCCCAGCTCTTAAATAACAACAACATTTCCCCTTGAGATGTGGTGAGGTGGAATTAAAAAGAAGTAAAAAAAATGGAAAAATGCTAGTACAGGTTCCTCAAAATTTTACTTTAGTACTTTAGTAAATGCACTTATTCGCTTTTCCACTGCTCTGAAAGTCTTTTTCTTTTTAATTTATCATCTACCATCAAGCTGATGACATCACCCTAAAATTCCTGGCTGCCATAACTGTGACTATATCTGAATCCTAAAAAAAAAAAAAAAAAAAATAGGGCACGCTGGCTTCAACTATAGCAACTTTGATTCATTGCTCTTTCGAGTACCATTTGCTCCGAGGACGGTGAGCAGGCGAGGTTTGCTGGGGAAAGGTGAGGTGGCTGATGCCGGGCACAATCCATAACTCCAATGCCGCTTGCTCACACAGGACACTGGAGGAAGAGCAGAGTTTGATTGATAGCAGAAGATATGAGCTTGAGAAGCACAGCAAGTAATTCATAGACATGTCCCTGTGTCATTTATTACTGGGGTTCAGCACTTTTCACTTCATTTAATGAAAAAAAGGGACAAAAACAGACTCCTGTTCCTGATATGAGAAAAAAAAAAAAAATCTGTTTGGTAGCGGTGCGTCATAAATGTTCTTCTCTGAATAATAATAACATTTTCAAGCCAGTTAATACACTTTGCTGATGCTTAACCAGTTACCCTAGAGTTTCTGCCACCAGTAAAAAAAATGATTTAATTATTTTTTTTTTACTGTTTCTTTCATACCTACATGGTTTACGGAGAGAAAAAAGACAAGGACAGAAGAAGAGAGAAATGACAAAAATAGTTTAGGTGACATTTACTCTTCTTTTTATTGCATCATCTCCTTAAACAGTTCCGGAGGGATGAATTTCCCTCTATGGCCACTTCATCACGTAAGCCCAGTTGCTGTAAGCATTTCTACTTTCCTCTTGTTACCTGCTCCACACATCCTATAATTACAGTGTTTCTCCATCGGTAAGCTTTTGCCGTTTTGCTTTTCTTTTTGTCGCTGACTGAGTCATCCCCTGTAAATGCCAGGCAGCAGGGCTGTCCAGCCCACGCGTGGAAACCACTGCCAACTTTGATCTGATGTGTGCGGGTCTGTGGCTAATGAACATGGCTGTGACTTCCTCATACTCATGACCACACTAAGCACCTGTTACTGGCTGTGCAGAGCAATATAGTTAGTCCCTCCGAAATGGAGGGACTAACTATATTGGGAGGAGTGTTGCAGAAAGAACAAAAGTGCGAGACTATCCCAAGGATATCTGTTATATCTTTCCATGTATGTGTGTTTGTTTGTTTCCTAGGTGTGTGTGTGTGGTCTGTGTGTCCTCCAGACATGGCTATTCTGATAATTACCCATAATTATGTTGACTGCGTTTGTGTCTCCTGTGTCTTTTTCCTCTTTTTCTTTTTTTTTGTTTTTTCTCTGATCCTATTACTTTTGGCCATGTGGAATTAAAAGCTGGCAGTGTTTGGGCCATTATTTCCTCAGCTTCAAATCCCTGCTGTGACCACACATTATTCCAGTATCACCGCAGAGTTAGGATTTGTAGTTAAGTATTGTATTACTGAGTTCAGATCGCTGTTCCTGTGTGCAGCTGACGGTTTATTAGGTACCTGTAGATAAAACTAATGTAGTCTAATACAACAGTCCTGCTATAAACCTTATGTTCATGGAAGTTAATATATTGAGGTTTTGTCTAAACTGTTGCAAAAAGATTGTTTTAACTTTACTGGTCATTTTGGAGGTTGTAGTTTTTTGGTGTCGAATTAAACTTCATTATTCTGGGATATGTTTAGGTTTGTATAGGGTGCACTAGACTAAAACTATAAAGGCGTGGTGGCATCGCTGGCTTCTGGAAAAGCTGATGCTAAACTGCATCGCCGGTCGGTTGTGTCCAGATGTCCCCCCTGCCTTAAACTGTACTGACACATATTTCCAGTGAAAACAGTTGAAAGGTGTGAAGATCCATGCGTCTTGTAGTAAGTGTGGAGGCCACACGTAGCTGGAAAGGACAGAAACATCAGTCAGGTGTTCGATAAACACCGCAGACATCAGAGAAGTTGTCTAATCAACTGATCTGAAATCAGCTTTTAATGCCCAACTGCACTCAGAGGTTACCATGGTGATTTTAAGTGCTTAGTCGCTACTGAGTGAGACATGGATTCGGCAGAGAGATGCCTCTTGAGCTCAGGCTTACTAGTCAAAGACTGTACCTCCTATTGCCTATATTTTTATATTTTGCGGGACTGGCGACTCCGCTGATTCTGGTGATGTAAGTTATTTGTTTGTGGTGTTGAAAATGGGGAAAATTGAGCGAGTGAAAAAGGGCGGTTTCTGCTTTTCTTTATAAATCAGGTTCTTAATTCGCATTGGAGTCTCCGGATAGATGGATGTTGCTCCCGTCACTCAGAGGCTCTTGAAGCAAAAATATGTCGGCCTGTTTGCTTAGATAGTTGTATTGTATGAAAGAACACAAATTTGCCCTCTGTCTGGCAAAAAATTATTTATCAGCATTTTCAGAAATACCCTTTTTTGCTTTCCTGCTTGAAGGTATCTCTCTTATGTCTGTGCAGTAAATATGAAACTACAGCTAGCAGGAAAGGGAAACGGCTAGCCTGGCCGCCTACCAGCATCTCTAAAAGTTGTATGAAAACTCAACTGTACAAACGACAGGTTGGGATTTTATAGGTGGAATTTTGCCAGAAATTTCCTTGGAAGAAGTATTAACTGCAAAACAACTAAGCTACCAGCTGCTCTTGGCAAGAGAGTGATTAAGCATTTATCTCAAAATTTAAATCTGTTCCATTAAACTGGGTTATTTATAGCTAGATGTGCTCGACTAACTATAAGTATTACACACTAGTGAGCTGTGTTTTGGAAAAACTCAATAATACTCCCAACTGTGGCATCCAGATGACAGAACTGTCTGTGATAAGGTCAGCACTTAGTTATGAAATGCTCCCCTATGCCTTCTCTCCCTTTGTTTTTCTGCCTCAGTGTTGTGGTGTTTTTATAATGCATCTATTTGGTCCTTGCAGAACGCTGATGCCAGCTATGACTTCAGCAGCAATGACCCGTTCCCATTTCCACGCTACACAGACGACTGGTTCAACAGGTAAATCTCACCCTAGCCAACCCCTATTTATACAAATACTCAGTGTGTTTTTGTGTGCACATGTGTGTGCTCTCCCTGGAGTCTGGCAGCTTCCCTACTATTGATTTTCTCTCCACATAGCTCCATTAAGACATAATGGTGCAGTATAAACAGAGCTGTTGTCCAGCACAGAAGAAAACAATAGAAAACATAATGGCTATTTTTAAATGCTGACTTGGACGAGATAAGGTAGATAGAGGAGGACTAACACAAGTCTAGTTGCAGTGTTCACAGTGGTGACCTGCTGTCTGATAGTGCCTTATCTCCCAATCACACTGGGTGATCCACTGCCACTACAACACATGTCGAGGAGAGGAACAAACAATATATTCCTCCTCTGCCTCTCCTTCTCCATTGTGACTCCATCTACTCAAATGTATCTGTGTATGTGAGCATCTCTGTGTGGGAATGAGAAGGGAATATTTGGGTTTGCCAGTGTAGCGGTTGCTGACTGTCGGGCACAACTCGCTGCCTAATCAGCTGGTTGTTATAAATAGCTGCCTGTCTGTAGCAAAGCATGCTGGGAGAGAGGGGTTGACTCTCTGCAGTATCCCTGTGGGGAGTAGAAAGGATGGAGAGATAGACACAAGTCACATGGTACACACAACACCCTGATATCCGCAAACGTATTCAGTAAAACTCAGATAATTTAATGGAAAACCTCATAGTTAAATCCTGTAAGCTTGCCATGAGCTAATGACACAGATTTAAAGAGTGTTTATGCTAATTTTAAATTATTCGTAACTACAAAAATGCTAAAAATTTACTATTAACAATTTCCTCCTTTTAGTCAGACAGAAAGTCAATAAAACGAGTTTCATCTAATCTTTGAAATCTTATCTCAGGCTCAACCCACAAATTATCCTTTGTAAATTCATGTAATTTCATTCAAATCTAAGTATATTCTCTTCTTTTTGCCCATCACTAGTCACGGCACACGATGTGCTGGAGAGGTGTCTGCAGCAGCCAACAACAACATCTGCGGCGTGGGAGTTGCCTACAACTCGAAGGTGGCAGGTGTGTCATATTAAAGCTGCAGATGGGCATTGAGGGGAATAACAATGAGAAGGGACAGGGATGATAGCAAACAGCAGTTCTGATAATGGTATGATGAAAGAATCAAAATTATGATGGGGTGATTCACTCTGAGGGGAAATACTGTATGCACAATGTATAAAATATAGAAAATTGTGGAAGAACAGCCCTGCATTGTTTGGTATGCACACATAGAACTACTGTAAATTACTGCAGAGGTCAGCTAGAGTAAAACATATTAACAGGACAACACCATCAATCCAGACAGCACCATGCTTCCGTTTAGTATTGATTTTTCTTCAAATTTGCTCTGTGAGTAACACAGTAGAAATAAGAAAATGATTATTGACTACTTGATTTGTGTCCTGCTATGAAGCTTACACCACCTTCTTGCCATTGCTAAGGATTTGGATGCTATAAATATATTGTACTGTACCGTCTTGACACAATGGATATAATAAATGTGAACAGCTAAAAAGGGTTTATAAATCAATTTTAATGTGAAATTCATATGGATGTGTTGCTGTGTCAGGTATCAGGATGTTGGACCAGCCCTTTATGACTGACATCATTGAGGCATCATCCATCAGCCACATGCCCCAGGTTATTGATATCTACAGCGCCAGCTGGGGACCGACCGATGACGGCAAGACAGTTGATGGACCCCGAGAGCTCACGCTGCAGGCTATGGCTGACGGTGTCAACAAAGTAAGGGTGCACCATATCAGCATTTTAGTACAGACTGAAATCTTTAACCATCAGATGGATGCCATCCAATACATACATACATACTCAATAGATACAATCATGGCTCCAAAGAGGATGAATCCTAATGACTTTGGTGACCCCCTGACCTTTCTCGTAGTGCCAGCATCCAGTTCACATTTGTGGTTTTGTTTGAAATATGTCATTAACTATGTAGTAGATGGATATCACATTTGGTACAAATATTAATCTCTGCCTCAGGATAAATTGTAATAACTTTGGTGATACCCTGATTTTTAATCTAGTGTCACCATCGGGTCAAAATTTGTTTTCCATTGCTTTGGTGTATGAAGAAATACATGCAAAACTTGTTGTGTATGCTACTCTGTGCTCTTTCCTGAGACTGATCTAAAAACAGCCAGTTTAGAGGCAGTCAATCCACCATAGCATTCCTAATGCGTGACACTAATTTGAACTCCACAAGAATATTTTCATATTAGTTAACTCTTGCCCCCTAAAAAGTCAGAGTAGAATTTCAGGGTTCCTGGAGCTGATTAGGCATTCAGCACTGTGTCTGGCTCAAGGACACTTGAGCAAGGTGAAAACTCTTCAAAGCCTCCCAATGGGGGCTTAAATGTGGGTCTTCTGGTTGAAGGGAAGTCCTTTTAGACACACACACACACACACACACACACACACACACACACACACACACACACACACACACACACACACGCACGCACACACACACATTGAGTTACCATGCTAACAGTGCCACTGCCAATTATTTGCTTGATTAATCATCATGCACCGTGTGCCAGCAGGTGTGGGTTGTTCTAAAATGACCCTCTCTTAGGCAGGCTAGCTGAGTAGGAGCAAAGCTGACTGTAATCTCCGATCATGTAAACACAACTAATCAAGCAGCCTCTGCGATCTGCCTCTTAGATTTTAATGATCACTTATATAATCTTATGTTGGCTGAACATGATGTGCAATATACAACAAAAGGAGACATTTAAAATTACAAAGCACAAACACAGTGGATTTAAGTCTGCATCTTAAGCGTAACTGAGTGGTTTTGCAATTTGCCGTCGGGAACACTGGAAATAAATGACACAGTGTGCTGTGCAAAATTAAAGCACTTTGTTAGGATTCTGCAGGAGGCAGAAGGCAGAGGGCCCTGAAGCTCATAGGTTAACCCAGCGATACTCCAACCTCTCTTTGCAAGTCAAATAGAGAGACATAAAAAGTATTGTTAAAGGAAGGACATACCACTCCTCATCCACTGGATTATTTGTTCTGTGGTGAAAATGGTCGGCTTTTGCAGAAACAGGTTCAGCAGAGGATGCTCCCTCTGGGGAGCCACGATCAGTTTCATGTTTCAAAGCACTCTGTCAGTAACAAAGATGACATTTCACTCTTTGATTGAATTTACAGAGGGTATTATCCACCACTGTATAAAGTGGGTCCAGAGAGGACAAAGAATTATTTCAATTTTTCTTGTCTTGGTCACTGTAATGTCTGTTTTTGAGCTGCAACTAAAAGAAGAATCAGTATCATCAAGTCTTCTTTAAATGTACTTTGATACCGCAGCTTATATGTCAGCTTTCTTTATTTTTGCATTATTAATTTATATTTTATTGTTATACCGATCACAGTTGTTACCAGTATCATTATCATGATGGTTTACTTCAGATTTTATGGCTGCTTTACTCACTCTGTGAGAATTCGGACAGAAGCCATGTATTGTTATTTATAACAAAATAAAACACTAGTTAAACACATAACTTCTGAAAGGCAAGAAACCCTGCATCCACCCCATAAAACCTCACAGACAGACACAGATGCACAAAAGCAGTTACTCATCATAAGCCGACAGAATAAACCTTTGAATATGAACATTGCTGTTGTCATCAGGCAGTTGCTTTATCTGTCTTAGATATGTAATTCAGATTTGTTCTCCTTTTGGCATTAGATCACATGCATAATTTATAAACTTGCACACCCTGGCACCTATTGGATAACTACCCCGGTGAAATTCCCAGATTCCCAGTCCTCATTTCACCAATGTACTCTAAGTCCCACTTGTAATAAGCAGAACTGTGACTTATTTTTTACTCTCGAATGATGGTGGTGATTTTGTTTTAGGGTCGTGGAGGAAAAGGTAGCATCTATGTGTGGGCATCAGGAGATGGTGGTAGCTATGACGACTGCAACTGCGATGGTTATGCCTCAAGCATGTGGACGATCTCCATCAACTCAGCCATCAACGACGGACGCACCGCCCTGTATGACGAGAGCTGCTCCTCCACCCTTGCATCCACATTCAGCAATGGACGCAAGAGGAACCCAGAGGCTGGCGTTGTGAGTTTGTTTGTGTTTAAGTATATAATACATTTTACATAATGAAAAAGAAATCATCTGAAAATGTTGTTGACATTTGTCAGACCTTTTTAATATTCCACGCTTTATGAAGTTGTTTTTTTCAGCAGGCATATGCACTTCTAGAACTCAAAGATGATTTGTTTGTCATGTTTTATGTCTTTTAAACATATCTCTTCATTCTTAGATGGAGCCGTAAATAGCTTCTTTTCAGTTAGTCCTGCAGGCCCTGTATCCTGGGCCTTTCAGGAGATTGTCTGAGATCAGGGATAAATCCTGAGAAGCTGTTACACTGTAATTGCTGGCTGGTTTTGAAAAATGGAGGTTCAGGTGGAGGAATAGCCCTTCTATGATTACCCTACTGGACATCCAGATGCATCATTCACCGCTAGATGTTTAGAAAAGCCGCCATACTGTGATGATCACAGCACTTATGGCATAGTGGATGTGTTATTAAGAGAAACAGGAAAATGCTTTTATTGATTGTGCTGTCCTCAAAGAAAGAGTTTATTTTCACTAAACTGCTTTAATGTAAGTGCTTTTTTTCTGTATGATTGGAAAGAAACTTAACAAGTCGAACATGTGAAAAACCAGTGTATGTACTGAATAAACTTGGCATATACAAATGAGCTATAACCATAACTGGCTCATGGCTAATTGAACATCTTCTTGGAGAATAATATCACCAGTAGGGGATCCCTGAGGAAAAAAAGCAGACTACTAACCATAATGAAAGGGACACAGAGAGTATCTACAGTCCATGAAAAAAGAGACACCTGAAGTTTGAGAGATGATGCTTTCTTCCTTTTAATGGCGAGAGATACCTGATATTGAAGGTTGATGTTAGGATAATGAATACTGTTGTATCTTAGTATGCCCACACCCAGAATATAAGATGACAGTCTATAGTATGCTTGGGAATTTTCCAGTGTACAAAGGCGTGTTTGTGTTTGTGATTATGCAAAACACCTCTGGCTGTTGACAGAGCCGGGGATCTTCCCCAGGGTTTCCCATCTAATTGCAGTCAATCTGTTATCATTTCTAATTAAGAATCAAATTAAATAAATAAATGATTATTCAATAAATATAAAAACATCATGTCAGCTGATGTGTTTATGTAAAGATTCAGACAGTGTACATAAAGCAAAAGCACTAAATTAATTGCAGACGTGCGTACACACAAGATATATTGAATGTCTGAGTAATTAGCAGTTGTAGTACAAAATTTATTTGGGGGGGATCTGGGTTCCAAATGATCGGAGGGTTATGTAGTTGTTATTAAAGCTGAAAAAAAAGTTAGAGACTGATGAGTGAAGGGTTTTTTTTAACTTTATCTCTCCATAATTAATTAATTTGTCTATCCCAAAACAGCTCCCACCTTCACTTTATTGTGCTTGTTAACAGAATGCAAATAGAGTGAAGTAAAAATCTGTCAAATACTGCGAATGTTTCATATGAAGTCAAACATAAAGTATGATTGTGATATTCAGTAGACAGCACACATCATTTTGTCATATTTGCAATTATGTTTGTAAGTGCTAATTTCACCTTTATGTGGGAGTTGGTGGCTATGTGGAAATTATTACATTAATATTTTAAAGTTTAATTTGGAACGTACAATCATATTAGCACACTTCCTTGAGTGGCAAAATGTCTTGTACCAATCAATATTAGTTTGAGATTTTATTGCGAGGGTGAAGACGTTTCTGTTCTAGTCGAGGGAAGCTCCCCCCACTAATCTGTATAGAGCACCTAATTAAAAATGAATTCTTATTTTTTCTTGTGATTTGGTTATTTCAGGCCACTACAGACCTCTACGGCAACTGCACACTGCGCCACTCTGGTACATCAGCAGCAGCTCCAGAGGCAGCTGGTGTCTTTGCTCTGGCTCTTGAGGCGAAGTATGTGCTTACCGCCCCCTCCACACAACTGTTATAATTTTATAAAACATTTTTACCTCATTTAACTCCTCTTTGCTAAAGATAGTCTGAAGGTATATTTTCACAATAATATGCTTCCAACCATTTACATTTGGATAATCTTTGATTTGAAAAAAAAAAAAAAAAAATTCATGAGCTATAATTTCTAAGTACGACCTTGAGTTTTCATATCGCACTGATGTCGTTGACTTCCTCTGTCAATCTCCATCCTTCAGTCCTTTCTTCTAATTTTCTCTATTTGTATTTGCACTCCTCAAAAGCATAAATCACGTCTCCACCTTTCACCAAATTGCTTACTTATAAAAACCAGAAACCGGGTATAAAACAGCACTTACTTTGTCGCCAACAAAGCACAGACTCTGTGTGTTTGAGCCAAGGACACAAATCATATTTGGATAAGTGCTCTTATATCTCAGTACAAGGCTGAAAATATAGTTTATATATTGTTAAGATGTGCTCAGCACTTATATTTTATTTATTACTAGACTTCCTATATGCATGATGCAGAGAGACTGTGCTGAATTGTGTAACACTCTGCATCTCACCCTGCTGGAAATGTTGCTAACTGTAAGCTAATGGTGATACCAGAGCTTCAGTCACTGATGTTAACAACAAATTTTTTCAATCACATTATATTAACACTCTGGTACAAGTTTATTTTATGATCCTTGTGAATTCAGAACACATTGTTCCTTGTGGACCAGATAATAGATGAAAACATTTGCCAACTTAGGTAAACCCACCCGCACATTATCAGACAAATATGATAAATCTAAAACCATTGCTGCTTCTCGAATCCCAGAGGAGAACCATTTCACTCTCACAGATGCCTCATTTCTCACACTAAAGGCTGACAGGATTCTGCCGCTGCCATTACCTAACACCAGCTAGTGGAGTTGAATAGAGAGGCACTGTTTGCTTTGCACACACAGTAATGATGTTGCTGTTGGGAGGAGCGGATACTCTCCCTGTCCGGGGGCAAATAACCCGTGAGGCTATTCGATGAGTGCAAGGCCTTTTTACTGCCCAAACACACTTGAACCATGCAGCAGCAGGAGTCAGTCAGTCCGCCAGAACAAAGCTGTCACTGCAAACAGCCAAGATAATGGTGGGAAACACAGATAAAGGAAACCATCTGCTTTAAAGTACAGACCATGTGATGTTTAGGTAATTGAAGGCATGTTATTCAAGCGAAAACCATGAATCAGAATAGTGTTACTAACTGTTGCTCATTTTCAAATGTTTCATTTGTTAGCCTGCCAGATATTTCTAACTTACAATATTGTCTCTCCTCCATCACTCCATCCTTCCTGTCCCATATCCCCTTGCAACTGTTCTATGCATGCTGGTGACTGTTTGTCCACGCCAGCCCAAACCTGACGTGGAGAGACATGCAGCACCTGTCTGTCCTGACCTCCAAGAGGAACCAGCTCCATGACGAGGTCCACCAGTGGAGAAGGAATGGCGTGGGCCTCGAGTTCAACCATCTGTTTGGATACGGTGTGCTGGATGCTGGGGGCATGGTGAAAATGGCCAAGGACTGGAAAACTGTGCCTGAGCGTTTTCACTGTGTAGCAGGGTCAATTCAGGAGACCCAGTGAGTTACATTTCTATATCTTTTTTTTCTTTGTTTTTTATAGCATACATTCTGCACAAAACGTGTGCCCAGTATGTATTCTACAATCTCAAACCGTCCCTACCAAGATATTGAAAAGACAACACTACTGAGCACGAGAGACACACTCATCTAATTACTGGGTAATCCCAATAAGGCATGATTCAATAAAACATCTGTGATGGGAGTGTCCACTTCATAACCCTGTAATATTTAGATTAGCTGCTCAGTCTGTCTGATGGTGTTGTAGATTTGTAATGACATACTCTGAAACGCTGCCAGCCACTGTTTACGGGTTAATGCATTAGTCTTTTGAAATCTGAATTGGAACTCTATATGATAGAACAGCCCTAACCATATTGCCGAAAAGCTACTGAAAAGAAATTGTTTCGTTTTGTTTTGACTGAAAGTTGAAATTGAAGAGATGTCGTTTCAGTTTCATAAAGCCCCCCTCCCCAAAACGAGTTTTGGACATTTTTTATTCACTTGGATGTTTAATCTGCACTTTATAGAATGATGTATGTGTTGAGTCACCTTAATGCAACACTATGTAACTTGTAGGAGAAGAAACAGGCATTCTTCCTGTTACACATGAAAAATTGATAACAATGAAATACACTACACACTGCTGCTAAGTTTAATACAATCAGTAAACAGTAATAGAATTTTGCTGCTAAAGTCTTACTTGGTCTGATGGGACTAGCCACTCATGGCGGCTAGTCTTAGGTGATGTTACTAAACTTTAGGTAAGTATCACTTTGTAATGGTGAAAAAGACTTAGTCGGATGTCAGTTCCTTTACAGTACTGTTACAGTAAACTAGCACTTTCAGATAAACAGTAGATTAGCATTTTTCTTCTTATGGTTGTCATATTTATCCAAAGTAGCTGCTGTTCAGCTAAAGTAACAGCCTTGATTTAAATCTGAGATTGTAGGTACTGAGGTCAGCGCCTACAAGCATCAGTTTGTGAATTGAAACTATTTTGGAAGCCAGTCTTAGTCCTATTTGCTATATACTGAATTGTGATTTGGAAACTTGAAACGTCCAGTAGTATCCACTTTGCAGTGAAGCTGGAGACATCTTGTGTCCAGTATTTATTATTTTGAAATTAAAAATATTTTGTTCTGTAGTAGTTGCTAGTATATTAGTCAGTTTTTGAAAAGAGACTACAGCCCTATATTGGATGAGGATTCCTTTAAATTGACTGTATACCATTAGTTATTTCTTACATGCTATGGTGTTAGCTTCATCCATCGGAGCTCCGGGTAGAGTGGTGTTTGATACAACTCTGCCATCGGACGTCTGCTCTAGAGGAGATTCTCGGTCTCTGCCCTCATCTTTCACAGATGCAGCTGTCGTTAAGGTTCCCTTCTTATCATTTTATCCTCCTTGTGTCCATTAAGTAGTATCTCCTCTCGCGTCATCCCATCTTGCTCCTCACATCTCCTCTATCTACAGCCATGCTTTCAATGTCTACTATGTGCCTCCAGCTTCCCTCCCTGTCATCTTTCCTTTTCCACTCTATTCTCCTCATTATCGCTCTTTTTCCTGTCCCCCATTGCATGCCTCACAAGGGCTCTGCCATCCATCTATCATATCCTGAGGCTTTGAGCTCCTGTGTGTGTGATGCCTGGTGGTTTCCTGTGGCTAGTCCTCTTATTTGCTCTAATTAGAGTGCCATAAATCGCCCAGCATGGTGTGCCCTGGATACGCTGTCAATTAAATTGACTGACAGCCAGGAAGGGATTCCAGGTGGAGGCGTGCATATGTGCAGATGCGTGTGACCTCCCCCTGAGCTTTCACATGTATTGTGAAATTGTCAATTTGCGGGTGAAGATAAAAAAAGCAGACTGAATACAGTACCTCTGTGTATTTTTTTGCCGCTATCAGCCTTTCCAATTCCTTTATTTTAGTCTCTAATCAGTGCTCCACAGATGATGCAGTCACGACAACATGGTGTAAAAGTCTGCCTGTCTGTCGCCCTCCCCTGTGTATAGTGTCAGATAAAAAAAGGAGCATCCCTGAAGAGTCACATGGCTTGAATGCATCCCTGAGGACATCATATGCAAATGGTGGATAGGATTTACCCTCGAATGCAGAAATTCCCTGATCATTCAGGGTTCTGTTGCATAAAGTAGTAATAGTTCAGGGATCAAGAAACCTCAATTATCTAAAACAATAATTGCTCATTAAGGAAGTGTTTACAAGGAAGAAACACCATATCTACTTTTAAAGCTCTTTTTCATCGTTGAGTTAAGAGCCATGTCGCTGGCTGTGTCATTTTTTTTCATCAGTTCACTGTTTCCACATCAGCACTGCAGGGCTACTGCTGCCTCTATTGTGCTAGAGATATAATTACAACAAGCCCACCTCTGATGATAGTGTATCACCAGAGAAAAGCAATAAACACCGACAAAGCCATGCTCACAAGCACACTGCTCAGCACTGATCTGATAGCTGCTCTGGCGGGCTGTGGCTTACTTAGCTGGAGGAGAACTTCTCATTATCAGTGGAGCTGGCATGCAGTGCCACACTGTGCAGTGTTGTTTTTTTTTTTTTTTTAAGCTCCACTGGTTCTGCCCTTCAGAGGTATCATTCTCCCTGCTCTATGACCTAAGGCTGTCGGTCTTAAACATTTTCTGTGACGAACCGTGCACCTGCTGCACACAAAATCGTCTTGGGTGTCAAAAGTTAGATGTGCACATATTTACTCCCAGTCGTACGTTCTAGTGAACGAATTATATAATTAATCACAAATAATGATTACACTTTTAATGACAATGGAGATGGAGAATGGAAAGAAAGTTGGCATTTCAAGTTTATAAAATGACTCTAAAGTTGTCTCTTTACACTTCATTTTACAAATAACAGTCCACACGTGTCATGTTGTTAACGTAGCAAAAACAGTTTTATATTTGGTTACGTCAAGTTTCTCAACATTCATGTAGGTGTACTGGACTGTGTATCTTCCAATGTGAATTGTTCTGTTTTTCTGCAAATAGTAATTCACTTCATCAGCTCTTAGCGTCTCAATGCTGCACTCACTCCTCTGCGCTCAGCATAGTGCTCTATTAATCATTTTTCAAACTGAGTGCTGTTCCACACGTGTCTGTCACTCAGTTTCTGTGTCTTGTCTCTGTTGCCTTCTGTCTGTACCCTTCTCCTCCATTTCCCACCACCTACAATGTGGCCTCGTCCTTTGATAATGTTATTAAGCCCTCTCATAGCCTTTGGTCACCACCCCTGCCCTGCTGTGTTCTCACTCTTTCTTTCTGTCACCCAAAGAGATGAGAACAGCAGTATGTATTCCCAACCACAGCAAAAACAACACCAAGACCAGGCTGTTTTTACACTCTGTTCTGAACATAGCCATTGTGACAAAAAAAGACAAAGAATCTCTTCATTCGCTAGGAAGGAGCTAGAATTCAGGCGTGGTTCAGCATATGACATGTTACACATTGTTCACCGATAAAAGACCTCAGATTTACAGTAGTGCAGAGAGACGGTGTTGGCTAGTAACTCTTCTACAGTAATATGTATGAATCCATCTCATGGGCAGTGAGGCATTATTTCGCATTGTTCAGACTTTTGCTTATGGTTTTTCTAGTAGCTGTTTCCAGCTTCTAATGTGTCAGTTTGCTTTTTTTCTATATCTGTTTTGGACTGTTGGATGCATTTTGAAGATGTCAAACTGGGCTCTGAGGACTTGTGATGGGAATTGTTCACCATTTTTTACAGTCTGAATAACTGTTGAATTAATTGATAATGAGAATAATCATTAGTTTCAACACCTGTGTATTTTATAGCTCTTACTAAAGCAAAGTGCTAGTTAAAAAAGGTATTGTGTAATCCTTGGTGATACTTTCACAACACAATAATCTCACCTGAAGGTCTGTTAGATCGATGCTTTGCCGGGGTTGGGTGGTTTTATAAGAAAAATAGGTCAAGTACTGTGTTTACTGGGACGTTCAAAGAAGAGCAGGGTAGGGTGTATGTAGACTGAAAAAAAAACAGTACCTCTTTCACTTGCCCTCGCAGTCTCAGGATATACTGATATTTGTTTTTTTTCTCTGTCTCACTGCCACACAGTCTTAACTTGTTCAATCTGTTCCTCCTTCTCCAGTAAAATCCAGTCCGGCAACAAGCTAGTCCTGGCCATCACCACAGAGGCCTGCCAGGGGAAGGACAACTTTGTCCGCTACCTCGAGCACGTTCAGGCAGTGGTCACTGTCAATGCCAGCCGCCGCGGCGACCTGAACATTAACATGACCTCACCCATGGGCACAAAGTCCATCCTGCTGAGCAGAAGGCCCCGTGACGACGACTCCAAGGTGGGCTTCGACAAGTGGCCCTTCATGACCACCCACACCTGGGGCGAGGACCCCCGAGGGACATGGGTCCTGGAGGTGGGCTTTCAAGGCGAGGAGCCACAGCGTGGAGTCCTGAAGGAGTGGACTGTCATGCTGCACGGAACACAAAGTGCCCCTTACATAGACCAGATAGTGCGTGATTATCAGTCCAAACTCGCCATGTCCAAAAAGGAGGAGCTGGAGGAGGAGCTGGATGAGGCTATAGACAGAAGTCTGAAGAGCTTGATGAGTAAAAACAACTAAACTCCCATCTGCATGTTGCCAACTCTTTCACTTTCTCTTATCTTTCTCCCTCTCTGCAGTCTCGCTCTATCCTTCTAAAAATCTCACTGCATCTCTTGGGTTCTTCTCACTCTCTTGTTATCCTCCCTCTTGTCTACCTCTCTTTCCCTCTTAACTCTGCCTTTTGTTATCAAGTGTTTCAATTATCCCTGACCCTTCAATGAATGTTTCTTGTAATCCAATCATGATAAAAGTGTAACCTTCAATAATCTGTTCTACATAGAGAAAGCAAACTATATCACGTAAATTTTTACACTCTACAGAATTGTACATAAACCAAATATAATCCACTCAATCATGCTCTTGCTTTAACTGCCCTCTCTTGCATCTCTCTTCTGCCAACTGTTATACAGTTTGTGACTGTAAATGATTTTCTGTGTCATTCTACTTAAAGTTTAATATCTTGCAAACAGAGCAGTGATACTTCTTTCTGTTTATATTTTTGTGACATGCACTGTTTATATAAACAAGAATGTGTGAGTCATTTTGCAGCCTGTGGTCCTCAATTCATATTTCATAATCTTTGACGTATACTATAATAAATCTATTCAGCTGTTTATTAAAGCACTTGAGTGATTTGCAACACACTACTGAACATACTGAGTAGCATGTCATTCTGTGTCATTTCAGTTGCCCAAAACTTTGTTAGGAAAGAACATAGAATGTAAAGTTAATTTTCTCCAGACACAAAATATATTCTGAAAAGAAGAGCACAAGCAGCACCCTGGCCTGTCAATCTTCCTAACTGTAACGTACCCACTTTAAATATTTTCCCAGGTTTCTCTCATTCAGTTCTGTGCTGTGCAATAAAAGGACATCTGAAGAGGTTGAGCCTGAGCTATTCATGCCAGGGTGCTCTTACTTTATAGACATGTTTTTGTTAAATGTGCTACATGTAGCATCAGTAAATCACTGTCATATCAATTTTTAGCGATATGTTAACTATAAATCTGCAAAACATGCAGGGAAGACTCAGTCTCCCCTGCATTTTTAGAATGTCAGCTCTCATCTGGCTGAAAGAAAAGGGCAAGGACAGTTACTTTATGGCAAAATGGATTCTCTCTGAAACAGAAAGAAACATGTTTTAGGAGAAATGTAGACTTTTTTATATAAATTATTGCAAAATCACATTAGAGACAATGATCCCTACCATGATCTCCTTTGTTTAAAGTGGCTATAATCAATAAATGCATGTAATGTGTAACTTGTCACCTGTAGTGACTAACACATAGAATTATCATCTGATTCTGCAGTTTCCCTCAGCTCTACATTTTAGCATTACAATGTTTTGGCTTTACTGTTTTGGTTCAATCTCACTGCTCTCATCACCATCATTTCCAAGGGCACCAGGGTGTTGTTTTCAACGAAAAAGCTCCAAAAACCTGCCATAAGCTACCTGAGCTGAAACAAACGACAGCCAAATTTAGCACCCAGCTGCTAAACACAGTGAAGTATCTAGGCAAATATTTCTAGTTTGCTAGAGGTAGAAATAAAAGCAGAGCGGATGTGGGCTTGTCTTTATTAGATAGCCAGAAGAAACACTCCAAATGAATGTTAATGTTGTTGTATTGCTTAATGTGTAAGAAAGAAATTGTTTTCCATATCAGCATAGAATATGATATTACCGTATGTCAGTAAACTTGTTCCCTAAGTCGCCAAAAAATCAGGTATTTTAAATCAGTTATTTTAAGAGAAGGAAAACAACTTCGGGGAAGCTCAGCCAAAAACTATTGGTGGAACAGACAGCAACACAGTTTCTTAGCTATGCCGGAAGAAAATATAGGAACCCTAACGATATTACTTGGGTCTACGCAACCATTATCTCAGTTGTCTAAAGACACCAAACTATCACAAACAACAACTTGATCTTTATAAATTTATTTTATGGTTTTGAGTTACATTCCTGTCCTGTTTTCATTCACTTTATTCTTGTCTTTCGTTGTTGAACATTAAAATCCATTTTGTTTTAAGCAGCTCACTGGAGCCTCAGGTCAAATATTTCTTATTTTTCCTCACCAATCTTGAAATAAGTTGCTCATGCCATTTTTCATATTTGAGATTATCCTTGTTTTTTCCTACCTCAAAAATCTTTGATATTACTATTCTCTGATCCTGTCTGGAGACAGGTTGGTTCAGGTTTTCTATGGATGCTTGAAATCAGAACTCTTACCCCAGAAGGATACTTGTTGAATTGTTAAGAACGCCAAAGAATGTAGCTGCATTTTTAGCGGTTGAGAAGTAACTGATTTACTGTAGTACATTTCATTTTTTTATATCCACACATACACATGCATTAGTGGTTTTATGGCAAATAAGTGTGTGAAGTGCATTGTAAATCAAACCGAACAAGGTATTTTGATGTTTGAATCTTTTTTATTATTCAATATATCAAAGCAAATTAATACACAGCAAAATTGTGCTGAGGGCAGGCAGTGGCATCCAATTGAACAAATGAGCTCAAAGGGGAAAGTTGGAATTCCAAAAGTTCAGAAGGGTGGCACAACTTCTAAGTTTTTTATTTGTTTTCTTATAAATTTTTATTGGTGGCATGGAACTTCACTTTTCATTGTCCCAAGTTTTCAGACAGTAAAGGACTCATAGCATGATCATGGGTGTTAAGTCGAACAACAACAGCAGTACTTATGGAACCAGCAAAACGTATTCTGGACGCAAGACCAGAGACTGCAAGCAAATGGAAGAGCTTTGAATATCAGAGCAGGAATGTGTAGATGGTCTTTAAGCGTAGTTGGTCTCTCTCAGAGACAAAACACTGGTCTTATTACAGTAGTTTGAGGAAGAGTGGCATTCATGTATTCTGATACCAACATCAGTATTGTCTTCTTCTTAGAGGACCTGGATCATGTAGGGCCCCTGTGGAGTTTACTGACTCTTCATGTCAGGTGATGTGGTTTCAATGTTTCTTCTTGCTGGACTTCTCAATCATGGTCTCCACCACCATGGAAGTCTCCTCATAACCTTTAACCTTGCGGCCGTTGGAGAACTTCTCCACAGACTCCACCACCTCCACCTTCTCGTAGCTCAGGGCGTCTGGGGTAAAGCTGCTAGAGCTGGTGCTGGTGCTGGTGCTGGTGCTGGTGCTGGTGCTAGTGCTGGAACTGGAGCTGGAGCTGGTGCTGGCACCCCGAGGCGCTGGCTTTGGAACGGGCCCACCGTTGTCTTCCTTGTTTTTCTTGGTCTGATCGGCAGCTGGGGTGGGTTCTTTGGGGCCGGAGCATGGGCCAGCGGGTGGAGGAACTGGGCTAGGTTCTTTAGGGCGTGGAGGGAGAGGCTCTTCGATCTTTGGCTTACCTATAGCTCCATTTTCCTTACCTTTTGTACCCTTATTATCATCCTTTCCTCCTGTACTAATGGGCTGGGTAGGACTGAGAGGCCTGGGGTCTACCGTGGGCTGAGGAGGAGGAGTAGGAGTAGGAGGAGTGGGTGTGGAACGCCCATGAGGCTCATGGGGAGACGTCATTCCATCTCTGATTGTGACGTATACATGGCCGGCTGATGGTGTGGAGGTGCAGAAGCAGGGATCTGGGTAGCTGCCGTCACCAGTGACAAGGACGTAACGACCCTTGGTGTAGAAGTCAGCGATCGGCTCTGGCTTCTTGTACTTCCTCATCCTGTCTCTGACGATGTTACAAAGGGTATCAAAGGCTTTGCTGATCTGAGCGCCATCTGGGACATCCTGTGGAGACACTCCAGTAAGAACAGGTCTCTGCTCTTGTCTATTCACCCTCTCCTCCTGCACCTCCACAGATGGGAACCGGTTCGGTTCTTCATCTGGAGCTTCTTCTGGGGCTCCCCCAGTTCTATCCTCCTGGCCACTGTCTATCACATCTTTTGGGGTCAGCTCTTTCTTCTTCAGGACCTTCTTAGCCAGGATCTTCTGGCGGGGCTTGATGCTTGTGATGTCTTGGATAGCCTGGATGATATCTAGATAAAAATAAGGTCAAAGGTTAACTATCTTACTGGTGTACTAAGAAAAGACCAAAATAGCATGTGTGCACCAGAGCAGCCAAATGTACACGGACGCTAAAGACAATAAATGCATCACTTTGAATGGTAAGGAGCAAACGTGAATCTCTATAGAGAGTATAGTTTTCTCTAAAAAAGGCAATTGATTATATGTGAACTCAGTGGTGATTCTCAGTGTAAAACAGCTGCAACGTTCTCACGGTGCCCTTACCTTTCCCCCTGCTTGATGCACTGGGTGTGTGAGTGTGGCGGTAATTAGTGGTGAACAGGGTAATGGGAGTACCAATTATCGCTGAATTCAACCTGTAGGAAAGGGAGCAGTGAAATGTCACTCATTTAACAGCCATGTACTCAAAAGCTACGCAATGCAGGGAAATCTGCTGAGGAATTCAATAAATTCACATTTTTTCAAAAAGGAGACAACAGGTAACTTTGATTGACCCAATATAGCTAATCTGACATGAAAACAAACCCACTCCACCTGCTGTTGTGCTACTTCAGTGAAGAAAAACATTTGCTTTCACACAGTTCCATCTGCTGGCTAGTTATGCATCCTACATGAACTTAGTTACAGCATGTACCCTCTATGTGATTCAAGCAGACCTAACATCCATTCATGAGGGTCTCCGAGGCATTTTTGGGATTGTGGGTGTTTTAATGCCGTAATGATTTTTATCAGACAGTTACACTCAAGAGCTTTAAATACTACTGTAAATACTACTACTGTAAGAGGTGCTAATCAAGAAGTACAAGACAATTCTCTTGGTACCTCTTGGGTGTGTGGAGAAGACCAAGAAACAGCATTTAGACCTTCATGTCGGGAGATTCGAAAATTATAGGGACTAAATATGAGTATAAAAAGTAAAATGTAAAAAAGTAATATAATCCAAATATTTCAACACCCTTTGGATGGCCAGTTAAAAAATGTGACTGTGTCAGCAACCATTTGGAGGCATTTACCTGTTATCTTCATTCTCGATAATCCTCTTGTACCTCTCCAGCTCATTCTCAAGAGATATCTGGTACATGGCCAGGTGGCGACATTCGCTGGTGAACTTCTCCAGGGACCTCTCGGCTTCCTCGATCTCCTTCCGCAGGGAATCGATTTGCTCGTTGTACATCTGGATCTCATCGTCATAACTCTCCTGTGTGTTTTTGATGGCTTGATCCAAAATTGAAGTCTGGGAGAAGAGACAGAAGTGGGGATTAATTATGAAATATGATTTTAAAAAGTGAAAAAGACCTTTGAGGAAATGTGTCATTGATGTCATTGATAATAACACTAGTTTAGTATGCTTTGCTAATGAAGGTGAGAAATGGAGAGAATTGATCATTTAAGATAGAAATAAAAACAGAATTTGATAATCAGAACCTAGTTTTTCAGACGGCAAAACACTACACTGAAACAGTCCTGTGAGGAAACACTATGCTGTCATGATATGGTCATTGCTGACATCTAGTGGTTTTTCTTCTGCATCTAGCATTTAGTTATTAGTGCAACATTATTGAAGATCTTTGGATTTTGAATTGCTGGTCTGACAAAACAAGCAATTTGAAAATCATAAATGTCCCTATTCCGTATTCAAATTATTTAATCAGTAAATAATTCTATAATGAAAACATCTGCTACCTGTAGCCCTATAAAATTCACAACTGGTCTACTTTTTTTTGAGTCGTGTGTTTTATTCTTATAATGAAAATACATTTATTTTCCTGAGAGAAAGGCGAAGGCTTCTCTTTTAGTGTTTCTTTTTGTAAGTATTAGCTCGGTGGTAACCTCTGGCTGTCATGGTTACCATGGGACCCACCTCAGTCTGTAGGCGTTGTTTCTGGGCCTGCAGTTGACAGAGGGCGCTCTTATATTCCTCCAGCTGAGTCTGCAGCCCCGGCACTTTCCTCTGGGCCAGCAGCTTCTCCTGCTCCTTTACACATAGAGCACGAATCAATCAGAACATGCAGAGAAGTGCACTGTGTCTATATTGCATGAGGGTAACACTGGACACACACTCACACAGCTGGAAGTCAAGAGTCTGTCTGAAGTCTTGCTGTATCAAATGCTTCACTGATTGATTTTTGAGTGTCATTAGAATCTCACTTGACACACTTGGTAGATGTTAACTATTGCAAGCAGTGATGGTTCTTAACAAATCATTTTAGTACATAGAATTTTTACTGTTCAAACACTTGGCAGCAGAGGTGTTCCTGTATGAAGTGACATCATTAGGTTTTAGTCAATTTTAACCAATAATGGCTTTCTGTTCATTTTCCAAATTTGAGATGCATCACTGTCAAAAAGTCCTCCAACTTAAACAACATCGTAGATCACTTTTCCCTACTTTTAGATACAATCTACAATCTACAAGGATATACCATGGTAACAATAATAAAAAGATGATTAAGATTATGGAACATTCACGGTTTGGTTAAGTTTACACGCAAACAAAATCCTGATTTTGTTTGCGTGTAATATGTAATATTGTCTGTAATATCTACAGATAAGTGGCAAATTAAGGAGAATAAAAGTGGTTTATTAATGTAATTGCCATCACAGACTTCCACATCTCTACAATTTTACACTATTCTTCAAAAAAAAAAATCTAATTTGGTATTTTAAAGATGACGGTAAATGCTATTGCAGGGTGGTTTTAAATGTGTTGGTTTCATGAAGGCAATAGCATGTTCGGTCACCCCTTGTGCCCTGTATGAAAGTGCTCATTATCTTTCTCCACCCAGTAATTCAGGCTTTTCCTTTAATTTTTCAGTGATCTGTGTATGTGTAGCTGGACCCAGGAGATTAGCTACATCACCAGGCTCCATAATATTAACTCCCTCTTTGCTCCCCATTTGTTTTGTTTTTTCACTGGATTTCAGCTCAGCCCTGTGGCCCTAAGCTGTGGCTCTTTCTCTCTTCTCATTGAGATTTAACCAATTAAACCGCTTTTGCATATAGAGCAGCTCTGCCTCTGAGAAATGTTTGTATAAACAAAACACCAATCTTCGACACAAATGCCAATCACTGTGGCTCAGGTTCTCAAAGAAATTAGCATGCACAGCCATTCTTCCCTGCTTTTGCTTCATTACTGTATGTGTCCTGACACTCTCAAACTGCTGGCCTGTCCACATATTCCACACATATCCTGAGGACAGTTTGACTGTCTGCCTGTGCTTTTCGCAAATGCACACACACACACATACACACACACACACACACACACACACACACTAACACGAACATGCAGGCACAGGCAACCAACTGGACTCAGAAACCGGTAACCTCATCAACCCCCGACACGTAGGCAGGACTGACACACATACAAACACTGTCTCCTTTCCCTGGGGGATGGTAGCACACACACGTACACACACACACACACACACACACACACACACACACACACACACACACAGACACACACACAGACACAGACACACACACAGACAGAGACACACAGACAGCATTAGTGACCTCACCTCGGAGATGCCAACTGACACACTGGGAGCAAGGGGAAGTGTCTGGTTGATTTGCTGCAAAATGTTTACATAGGTCTGGATCTCTGCGAGGTTCTGTGTAGGGGAAGATAATAAAAAGATTTAAAAAAAACAACAATATAAAATTCACACCTCAGCAAAAGGAAGAGCATTCCTCAACTGCTGCATTTTGCAAACTTGAACCATTCTATCTAAACTTCTTGCTTATTTACAGCACCCTTTTTTACTGAGGATAATTTCAATTTGGTGAAATATAGTTTTAACTGGTGCTGGTGTTTTTCTTTAAGGCAAAGATTTCTTTAGATACATTTGTACAAGTGTGATCTCAGACTCGATAATAAAGAGCAGATACTGTGCATTTCCTCTTTCTTCTCTCTTGTAAGGATACTTCATAGCTCAGGAGCACAAGCTCAAATATCCATGTGGGATGTCTCCCTATTCTTTCCCATTTAATATAGTAACAGCAGTGCCCTGTGATATGCTACCTCAAATATTGTACGGATTGCACGGATTAATTCTTCGTGAAAAGCAGCAATTGGGTGAAGCTAAAAAGGAGAGAAATTGCTCAGGCATGAAAGTCTATGAAAAATAAGCCCGCTGCATTATGTAACAGTTTTGTTTCCTTTTGTCTCAGTATTTTTACAGCCTTTGTGTTGCACCTTGAAGCCACTTCTCATGCGTAGGTGGTAATATTTCATCTTTTGTCTTTCCTCTGTGCTTTCCTGTCATATATCATTGCCTGTCAAGAGGAGATTTACAATTTCTCTGCAATCCTCTCCTCACATCACAGAAGGTAAACTGTTGATAAAGCCCCCGGTATATCACAACACATGCTTTGGCACCTGTGTCAAAGTTTTGTGCATCAGCAGTGTTCAAGCGCAACAGAAAGACGAACACTGTGAAAAAGAAGGATATGGGCACAGTTTCCTGATGTTGTAGCCCTTTAAAGAGCATTATGGCAGAAATAAAAACTGCTTCTCAGCATGTGGCTTTTACTGTCCTATTTTGTGAAAGCCATCAATAAGGATCACCATAATGTGAGAATCAATGCCGTCGCACATTGTCACTTCTGTATGTATCTATCTCTAGAATCAATACATACTGTTTGCCAAAAAAAAAAAAAAAAGATTTCTGTGGTATAACTTTTTTTTTTTGTCTTGATTTGCAAAACAGGATGTATTTGCTTTACTAAAGTTTAATCAATATCTTAACCAAAGTCCTCTTTGTTGCCCAACAACATGAAGTATTCATAATGTGACCTCCAGTGTCTAGTGTGAAAGTTGGGCACTTTGTGCACTGGCTACTGATTAAAACCCTGGTAGCACCAATATTTCCCTCAAAATGCATTTGCCAATAAAATAATGATATATACACATAATTTCTAGGACACAGGTTTTCTCTTTGGGCTTTTGTATATAAAATACATATATTTTTCAATTAAATACATATACAATTACAATTATATTTTAGTGCACTTTAATGCATGATCTGATATGTCATCTGAAGAAGCTTTGTAACTGTAATCCATGGAGCTGTTGTTTGTTATTTTTACTTTTTAGATTAGTTTATTTTAACTGTTTACCATTAGCGACACTAACCTTCTTGTGTCTATCTCTGGTGGAGTTGATGTCGTCCTGCAGGAACTGTGATTGTATCTGGAACTCGAGGTTTCTTAGCAGGGCACAGTCAGCCTCCTGTAAGAAGAGAAGTGAAGAGAAGTGAAGAGAAGAGAAGAGAAGAGAACAGAATAGAACAGAACAGAACAGAACAGAACAGAACAGAACAGAACAGAATAGAAAAAAACAGAAAAGAAGAGAACAGAGCAGAAAAGAAGAGAAGAAAAGAAAAGAGAACAGAATAGAAAAGAGAACAGAACAGAAAAGAAGAGAAGAAAAGAGAACAGAATAGAAAAGAGAACAGAACACAAAAGAACAGAACAGAAGAGAACAGAAAAGAAGAGACGAGAAGGAAAGAGAAGAGAACCAAAGCGAAGAGAGCAGAAAAGAACAGAAGTGAAGAGAAGAAAAGAGAACAGAACAAAACAGAACAGAATAGAAGAGTAGAGAACAGAACAGAACAGAACAGAACAGAACTGAAACAACAGCCTAACAATGACAACTCTTAAAATTCAAACCCAGTCATACTGGCAATCTAAAACAAGTAAAGCTCTCTTTTTTTCCAAAATTAAATTAAATGTTAATCAAAAGTACCTTTTCTTTTTGCAAAGTTACTTTATCTCGTCAACCCATATGTCTAAAATATAGCAAAGTCATTGTAGTAGAAATAAAACCTCATTTTATTTATTTATTTATTTATTACTTTTTAAAACTCCCATCATTTGTAAATAACTGTTGCCGTCTCTCTTTTCACATGCACAGGTTTTTCTAGGTATAATCAAAATGCTGTCATTTATGTGGCTTAGATAAACTTAATGTAATCCATACAATACCTTGTTTAACTGTTCCAGTGTGCACCGTAGCTGTTCTTGGTAATCACATTCATTTCTATATCTGCAACATAAAAACATCTTAATTATAGTCACTTCAGCCATAAAATAAAACTTGACTATGGATTGCAATGAGCTGCTCAGACAAACAACCTTTTGGCTCATTTTTACAGGAGGTGTGTTTTATTTGGGTCTAATTGCATGTTTGTGTTTTGTAATCACCGATTGTTAATCTGTGCAATCACACTGCACAGATTAACAAACTCATCTCTTTCTGGAATCACAGTACTTCTGTGTTTGTGATGTGTGGGAGTCATAAATCGAAAGTACACATGGTGAAACTCAGCTCTCCTCACCAGCTGATACAACCACACTTTGTCGATATTCTTTCTGCTCTCAACTCTCATCATTAATGTAGTGAGGCTTTTCTGCCTACGGACAGCTGATTACACCGTGTTTGGAGAGAGTTGTAATTAAAGTGTCGATGCCCTTTAATTACAAAAACGTTTTCTCTCTTTTTATCTGATGGTATGTGGCCATGCATGTAGTTTTTAGAGCCCCCAGGATTCAAGCCACCACATCAAATACAATGGAAGTGAATGGAATTTTGTATGTGGTGCTTATGGCGCTGAACAAAACGCTTACTCTGGATAATTCACAGACCTTATTGTGAGCCATTTTCACTGGAACAAATAGTCCCTGTGAAAACACAATATGGTCTATTGATTATCCAGAGAAAGAGTTGTTACATTTAAATTGTTCCTATCAAATGCTGATTTACATCACGTGAGCAGCCCAAAAAAAAAAAATTTCCCCTAACTCCCATGTATTGGGGAAGAGGCAGAGATGTCAGCGATTCATTTCTAAAACCCTGGCCAAATTTAACTGAAACTGTGTACACGAATATTACTAGTGATGTGTGAGCAAATATGTTTATGTCTTTTCCATTTTGGGTGAAATTTGAGCACTTAATTAACCATTACTTTAGTTGAATGTCAATTTAACATCTTGTTTTATGAAGTTTTGTGATAACGTTCTCAAACAAATACACGATGGTATTCAGAATAAACTCAAATATCAGCACGTTTCATGTCTGCCTTCCTGATTATAACTACAAGGAGGTATAATGAAAACTTTTTTTCACTTTTTAGGTTTAACTTTTTTTTATAATCGCATTCTGAGCATATTTCTATAAATTTCTGATCACCCCCGTCTCTTAGGGGAAAAGTTTGACCTTTGACACACAGATAAGACCAACCACTTCCCACTCTCTTACTTGCTGGTAAATTCATCCAGCATTCGGCATGCATCCTTCAGCTCCCGCTCCAGCTTGGAACGGTCGGAGGACAGCTCTCGGATGCGCTGCCTGTTGACTTCAATCTGCTCTGTGAAGGCCTCCTCCAGGCCACTGATCTCTTCCATTCGCTGCAACGTCTCCAGCTGCTTGCGGAACACGGCGTTGCGCTGCTCCAGGACTCGTGCCCTGTTGATGTACCGGGCAAAGCGGCTGTTGAGCTCCTGAAGGCTCTCCCAGCCCTGGATGGCTGAGATGCCGGCAGAGCTTTCAGAGTCCTCAGGCTCCTCATCGAAGACATCTGAGCGCTCATACTTTTCCTTGCGCACCTCGCGCAGGTAGCTGGTCTTGAACATGGTGGTACGCTTTTCTCCCTTGGGCTGGTGGTATCCCTGGAGTGCTTGGTCCCCTTCAGCACCTTTATTGTGTGAAAACTCGGGTGCTCACCCTTGGCTGTCTCATGCTAGACTAAACGCTGCAGAGCACTGGCTGGCTGCGAAATAGCCCCCAAAACCTCCCCCTGGCTGTGGCCACGCATGGTGCGAGCCTGGGGCCTTCCAGAGTGTATTGTTGCCTTTGTGGCAGAGATTAGAAAAGCCATGCTGTTGATGACAAAGCAGAACCCAAAATACAAACAACTGACTGGCCTAGGAAAGCACTGGGTTGTCACACACCATTATTTTGGTTCTTAGTCAGCTGCTTTCTAGATCCCTGTTTGATATGGCAGATTGGAATGTGGCCCACCACAGGACAGAGGGGAATTTTTGTGAAGTGCAATTTGTGTGGATCTCAGATAACTATTCCTGCCTAAAGTGGTTAAGATTTAATAAACTGTGCACTGTGTTAAAAAAAAAAAAAAAGATTTTCTTTGTTTTGTTTAAAAGTGGGTTCTTGTTTTGTTTTGTTTCATAATCTCAAAAGTATTACACAAAACATTACAGACAAATATTCATATTTAGTGATATACAATAAAGTGAATGTTAATGATTGTATAGCAGATTATCAGTTCTAGTTTATAGCTAAAAAAAAAAAAAAGAAGAAAGAAATAACTAAATGTCTACAATCAGTAACAATCTTGGTAAGATTGAATTGAGAAACTATAAGGGTGTAGTCTTGATCTAAATATCTAATAAAAGTTTTCAATCTTTATTCCTACACATTATGTTGTTTATTTAACAGAAAAAAATCAAACAGCAGAGTCCATATTCAAATGCAAAGTATGTGGCAATGTTTGTGTTTGGCTGGGAGGATGAATCTGAAGCTGAAATATTTAAGCCCTTTGTTTGTTTCTTTTTTTAATAACAAGGAAGAGAGCTTGTAGTTGTTTTCATTTGCCTTTTGTAATTCCATCTTTTTTCTTATACTCACTGTAACATTTAGCGGCGATGAAAGGGGAGAGTGATAGAAGAATTAGGAAGGGACAGAGAGCTTCTGCTTTGGCTTGCTCTCTGCAGGCTGTGGTCCAAGGTCAGTCAAAACGTCCCTCTGGACAGATCCAGCAGGCTGTCGGTAAAACGGCTGAATGAAACACATGTCAAATGGCTTTACATCAGCATTTCAGCATATTTCGGCCGCAGCAAAACCCACAGCTCAGGGGGCAGACTCTGATAGTTAAGCTGCAGTATAAAAACTAAACTGCTAAACAAAAACTTTAATGGAGTTGAAATTATGCTATATAGCCAATTTCTCATTCAAGCCATAGATGTATATTTTCCTTTTTCATTAACAGTTATTTGATCAATTAAATTTAACCATAGATAATATGATTACCTTCGTCTACCACTACATACTTTACCTCATCTACAGTATGTGAGAAAAAAAAATATCTGATAAATGAGCAAATTTGAATTGTTTTCTCAATTGTGCAGTCAACAGACACCAATAAAGTTAAAAAGTAGGGATTGTGTTACAATGTTTGCCATAAATGTTGAGTTAAAAAGTCAAAATCCTTTTCTCACCCGTTTAAAAAGACATTCACAGTTTTTTTTCTATTGTTTAGCATTCATCACTTGCCATTTCCCACAGCACCAAAACCAAGAATGTTCCTCTCAGCTAATGAGTGATGTCTCCAAGGAGGCCAAAGTCCGTGCCTGTGCTGATCTCCATGTGTATGCAAGGATTGCAAGTCCCTAACGCACTGCATGTATAAGTTATAAATCAGTCCGTCCGCTTGTAAGTGTGGTGGAATGGCTCCTAAAGCACGTGTTTCGACGACATGTGTTGATTACGAACAATGAGCACGGTAAGACATTGTTCATCTGTAGACCATACAAGTTGAAAAATCATTTAGCATCAGGTTGCTGAGATTTCATTTTTAAATCAGTTTTAAAATGTGAAGTAACATTCAACGGCACCTCCAACACAAATACAATTAGAGAAATTAGATTTAGCTGTGATTTAGCTGTGATTTAGGTGTATAAGTGTGCTCTTTCTCTGTCACAGAGGCTGTAAGAAGCACTCCCACAACCACATTAATACACTCCTGTGTCCTATGGAGGCGATAAAACCCAGCTGGACATCCAGTAATTTACTGCCACACAACTGCATTCACATAGAGAGACAGAATGAATGAGTTAATGAAAAAGAAAAACAGAGAACACTGGTTAGAATGAATAGCAGTGATTATGTGGTCGAATGTTAGGGAAGTGTTTGGACAAATAGTAACTCACAAAGACAGCATACACAGCAAAACCAACATTTTGGCCAAAGCGACTCTCTCCTTTCAAATTTAAACCCCGTATATATATTAGTATGGATTCTTTTTCACCGCTGCTTATTCCCCCGTAACATTGCCATCAATAAACTACCTCACTGTGTCCATCCTTTCACAGAGGCCATAAATTATAGGTCTTGTGCATATTCTCCATGGGTGAAGAGAGAATGCCAGGATCACACTGTCCCCTTTTCCATCTATATTCATTGGTTACGAGTGGCAGTAAATCCGAGGCCTGGGTGAGATTAGAGAGCTGTCCGGAGTTGGAAATGAAAGCCTAGTGTTTATCCGGTGCTCAGGCCTCCGGGGCTACGGTGACAGACACTGGCAAGCCTGAGCAAGTAGCTGCTAATATTTAAAGGGTAATAAAAACTAAAAAGGACTTGCAAAGGCAGTTCTCTCATCTCTTGAATTGAGGGGATGGATGTGTTCAGGTTTTAAAGAGGAGAACAAGTTTTTCTCTGCACCTGTGTGTGACATAATACATGAAGGAATGAGATGTCCGCTATTTCGCTTGTGTCTCTGGTTTTCCTCTGTGATATTTAAACTGCACTGACTATATATGCCAGCCTGCCTCACTCACAGTGTGAGGAGACATAAAAATTCATCTCGCTTCTATTGACAGATGATTTTCAGAGGCGATACAAAAGACAGCAGCGCTAGCTCTCCATCACAATAAGAAATTGATCTTAAAAAGTCATCGGTCCTGCTGTATGTAGCTTTTTAACTGCTGTTCAGGTTGGTTGACCAGAGAGATACGGCCCTGACAGCCTCCCACAGCTTTGTCTATAAACCGACCCTCCTACCAAAAAGGAAAAGGAGATTAGATCAAATCCATAGTCATGCTAATTAATCTTATGGATGTTTAAGAACTGCAGCATGAATATTGCAGTTCACTGGGGACCCACTCAACCTAATCAAAGGCCCATTAAAATGGAGAGAATTTCTAAATACTATCATTGTTTCACAGTAGAAAATGAGACATGGCTTCTTGTCGTTAATGAGCAAAGATATTCCCTACCATCTTTGATATTGATTTCTGTCCCTAAAGCCGATATTCTATCAGTGTCAGTAATGGCCACCAGTGTGGACATCAAACATGTTTTTCTTTACTTTTCTTTATCTGTGATTTTTTTTTTTTTTTATGCTTTTAATCTGAGACCGGCAGAGGGGAGAGCACTTGCCACCAGCAATTAGAAATAAATTATTTGGCAGCATGTTCACAAATGATTGTGATTCACTGTCAGGCCTTGGAAATGACGGTAGACGGACGATAATTAGTTTAAAACGCTTATATCTGAAGATTTGCATTGCATGAAGAGGTCGGTCAGTTTTTCTCACCTTTTGCGAGTTTTATAGCATACTTCAGCTCATTGGGTTGGTTTGGTGCATAGTTTATGCACACTTGCACTTTTAGTGCAATATATGTATATTTGAAAAATACATGAAGATTGAGTAGACCAGAAATGTATCAGCCTTTGTAATTGGCAAAATAGACCATGTAAATAGTGTGTTCATTTAAGTGTTTCCATACTGTAAAGCACCAAACTATATTGCTACATTGGAATGAATTTGGAATATGTGAACATTTACAATGGCAATTTTATAATCCCCAGTCATTGTTGATATTTTTTACTCAAGTCCTGATAGAATCGCTAGGCATGTGCCTATAACACTGGGGATTCAGAGACACAAAGTAGATTTCTCCTCCATTTCAACTCGCCAGAGAAATTTGCACTGTCAAGGTGAAGACCCACTGCACATAGCGCAATGTGACATGAAATTCTTTGGTACACGAGCAAATCACTTTGCAAAGCATTACAGACCCTAAAAATCTAGTTATCACAGGCCAGACTGACCAGAGATATGAAACAAAGGAAGGATCAGAAGCTGAAAAACTTCAACTTGTTTGAAATTAGGGTGAAATGCTGCTGCATCTGCAGTATTTTGATGAAACATGTCTGCGAAAGGAAAGATCATTATTCTGCTCTCTGGGACCCCACCTTTCTACATCCCTGGCCTCTAGGATTAGAAAAAAACAAAATGCAACTGGGCAAAATTTTGCATCACCTAAGATGTTGGTAAAAGTACGGGTTTCTTGTTTTCACCAGGTTTGCTAATAAGCAAGCTACTTACTAGCTTCCAAGCGCTGATATGCCCGTGGCAAATTGGTTCGTTCCAAGTTGGTTGTCACTGTGATAATGAAAGGCCAGTTGACGTGCATCTTGGGGTCAGCGCATATGAGGTCAAAATTTAGTTTGGCTGAAACAGAGCTGTGCAGTCGCCCACAAGAGCATTTCTGCCTGTCAGGCTCTGATAAACCTACCGTTCGCTACTTGCTCAGCAACAAGCAACAGATAAAAGACGCATTTGGCAGCTCAAGAGCTAGATATTTCTCTCAGGAGGTGGTGGGGACCAAAAGCAGGGCTAAAAGGAGAGAGGGTAATGTTCGCACATTCGCCAGGTGGCCGTATCCCGATGTTGCTCCATACCTGCTGTAGGTGCAGGCAACTGTTTGCTGATAAGTTCCCCATATAAATTTACAAAGAATAGTATATCAGTGTTGCGTTTACAGCGTGTTTCTGCTGCTCCCAGGTACCACAAAAAGTTATTGCAGCAAAGTAACCCGTCCAATCTTTGGAGACCATGTATTTAGTTACGGTCAGAGATGAGAGCAAAGGTAGTGAGGCGGTTTTACTAGAAGGTCCTTATAAATACTTAACAGTGCAATTCCCTTCGGATGGTTAAAGTCGGCCATTCAGTGGGATTCGGTCTTTAATACCTATGGTATGAACCACAGTATCAAACAAGAGGTTAAAAAGGGTTAAAGGAGATGCAGGTATAGACTTTATACAGTATAATCACGGAGTCATGGACTGACTGTTTTGTAAATGTCTGCTTCCTTCCTTCTGCCTTAATCTTGTGAGAAATGCTAAAGGTTAACATAACCTTTAGCAAAAGAACATCTTGTGCGGACTATGTATGAAAATCCATTTAGCAGGTGAACTTTTAAACGTTTAAACCCTCGCGACCACCCACGCCCGCACGCGCTCGCCCGCGCGCGCGCGCGCGCGCACCTTCCTCCTGAGAGACGTGACACTCGTTTTCCACACCGCGCGTCACCGCCGGGTCCGGACACTCGAGGCGGAGGAGAAACGGAGGCAACTTTTCCTCTTTTCCCTTTTAAAGAAGCGCTCCGGAGGCGAGCGGAGCAGGGGACGCGATGCGCGGGGAGGCTGGCGGAGCGACCTCCCGTCTCCTTAGGTGGGATCGTCCAGTGGTGGAGGACCTCGGCTCGGGGTCTCACCTGACGCACAGACAGAGCAATTAAAGTGGTTTTATTTTGTTTTTTTGTTTTGTTTTGTTTTGTTTTGGGTTTTTGTTTTGTTTGTTTTTTTTAATTATAGAACTCGTTCTGCAACATTTGCTGGTAAGTGCCTGCAATCATTTGTTTTCTCATTTGCTGGGTTACAGTAAAGGGAGAAAGCGTCTCTCACCTAAAAGTCCACCTTCTCTCACTCTGTTGGTTTTAATTCACATCCTGTGATCCCGTCTCAATGCTGAGATGATCCATAAGAGCTTACCCCAACTCCCCCCCTGCAGTTTAACACAGCCAGGTTTGGTTTTATAAAGTACCTCAAAACTGTAATTTAAACTACACTTCAGGGCTGGTAATGCATATATTCATGGCATTGCATTATAGACCATTTAATGAATAACTTCGCTCATTTAATTTTTTTAAACATAGAATTACTTCAGTGGAGATCACATCGGACATGGCTGTAAAGGCTTGGTATTTGAAATCATATCTGGCTCTCTTGGCTTTGCATCTCTCTGCTCTGTCTTTCTCGGTAGTAGTGATCTCTGTTTTTGCTTAGCAACCAGATTAATTGCCTTATGCAGCTGTATCAATGCAAATCTGTTTTGTCTAGTTAAACGTGGACCTTTTTTTTCTTTAAAAATGGTCTTATAGTTTTGGTAACCTCGTATGCATGCAGAGGGATTCAAGCGACCCCTTTTGCAGCAAATTAAATGCCCTGTCATCACGCTGAGCTTAGTCTGTGATGCTGGCTTGCTGTAAAGTGACATGGTCCTAATAAATTACATAAAAGGCCTTTGCTGGATATAATGACCTCACCCGCTAACGTTTTTCATCAGAAAATATCATAGAAATATCACACATGCCAGCATGATTACGCCTGAAGCAGTGAGATCATGTAATTTGTTTTGTTTTGTGTTGCCAAGAACCCTGACATGCTTGAGTAATGCTGAGATGGGAACTTTCTGTTCCAGGTGAAGATGGGCTTCTGTTTCCCACTCAGCCTGTTCAAAATTTCATCTTCACACATATGACTTAAATGAGGATGTACCGAAAAGCCTGACCATTTTTCACCTAATTTGTTGGATCAAATTGTTTCTCCGAGTTTCTCTAAACCAAGATAAGAGTGTGTGCTGAGACATGGGGGACTCCAACATTAGCCACATGGTTGCAGCTTATGCAGAAATGCAGGATGGCGTCCCAGCAGGCAAGTTGGAACATCATATGGACAACTATGATATGGACTATGGCACCGCTCCCGATGACATTCCAGACACCACACAGGGCCAGGCCTTCTTTGTGGCCACCATCATTATCGGTGTGGTCCTTGTCTGCATCATGCTTGTCTGTGGGTTGGGAAACTTCATATTCATTGCCACGCTGACACGCTACAAAAAGCTCCGCAACCTCACCAACCTCCTCATTTCTAACCTGGCCATCTCAGACTTCATTGTGGCAGTGGTGTGCTGCCCATTCCTGGTGGACTACTATGTGGTAAAAAAGCTTTCCTGGAATCATGGACTGTTGCTGTGCGCCTCCGTCAACTATCTCCGGACTGTGTCGCTCTACGTGTCCACAAATGCATTGCTCGCCATTGCAGTTGACCGGTGAGTCTGTCACATCTTTCATATTTTTGTGAGTCTGTGAGTTTGTCCCTATGAGCTTGCATGTGTTCAAATTCCATTAGCCACTGCTTCTGACAGAAAAATCATCCAGCGTTGTCTGCAGAAAGTGTCACCGTTTTTTTTATATTGTATGTTATTACTGTCTCCTCAAAGACTCTCTCTATTTATTCAATCCTACCTCTATTGAACATAAGGTCTTTGGTTGACTTTGTTAGTATAACATCATTCACCATCTCACTCTATCGAGGAGATTTTGAGAGATACTGAAACACTGAACCACGGATCTTTCATTATTAATCAGGGCAGATACAGTAAAGAGATTTTTAGGCTAAAACCAGCAACAGATGTGATCATTCTTGCTCCAATGAACAAAGATGGCTGTTGTTAGTGTAATATGTAAGTACCACCAAGCTGCTTCAAAATGTCCACTACTACAAGCTGAATCACAGTGGTTCTACTCCATACTGGTTCACAGTTACGTGCTATAGTCACAGCAAAGTTGGTATGTCACTTTTATCAATGATGTAGTCATTTTCTTGGCATAAACTAGTATCAAACTGCAAATGAGATTTAGGGACTTGTCTCGATGTCTAACTGATCACCATAATAGATTTGTATTTCTGCACACTATCACCAGCACTCGAAAGGCCATGCCATGACCATGTCTTGATATAGTACTGATTATTAATTTCCCCTAAAAAAAGCTCATCAGTAAATAGTTCCTCTGCTTCTCTGTTCAGCATGCAACAGGTAGACATCCTCTCATGAAGAGCCCACCTGTAGATCCTACTGTATCTGCGCCAGCTGCATCTATTTCATCTTTGGTTCTCTGGCATGGGCTGAAAAATTTTTCCAACATGTAACAAAAACAGATCGGTTGAAAAGGAACAGATGAAATTTAAATGCAGAAACATCCAATATTCAATTACAATGTAGTTGGTCCAACACTCAACATAAAAGTCCTTATGACTAACTTAAAAACCGACTTTCAGTGGATTCCAAAGCAAATCATGTGAGCATTTCTGACCCCTTTATTGGTAGAACAAAGACTCAACAGCAGTACTTTCATTTAAGTTGACATCAACTTAGATTGGTGAAAGATCAGCTTCAAGGTTGAAGGATACCAACATTAACTGTTGGCAAGAGCTAGGTTAGTGTTAAGTCAAATACTGTAGTGAAAATATGAGCAGAATGTTTTTACTAAATATATCTGTAAAATCTTAACGTCATGCTTACAAGTCAAAACTTAAGGAGGAAGGGATACCAAGCTTACAGATTACTGTGTTTAAAGTGCACATAGGAAGAGAACAGAAAAATGAACTGATAGCACACAAAAACAAGAGTTTTGTAGCTTTTGCCTGCAAATGTACTAAAGGGCACAAAAAATAAGGTGATTCAGTCCCTCAGACTTGCGTCAGTGCCTACACAGTGACAAGGACCTTTAGATACACAGGGCACAGGTGCAATCAATGAGCATGTTCAGTTAATTAGAGGGTGGACATAACATTGCAGATACACACATGCTCAATAGACCTTTTTCAAACCGGACATTTTTACATGTCACAACAGGAAAAGCACAGGTGTCAATATAGATTAATGACGGCTGGGTTTCATCTACCTACTTTGGTTTCAGGGTCTTGGTATTGTCTATGTTGCTCCTTCTCACACTTTTATGGCTTAGTGGAACACATGAGAAAAACAGATTCATACTTAATGTTATTAATAACGTGTGCTTTTCCTGCTATGACCAGTTAAAATGTCTCCTATGTATATTCGCATAGAGCATACTGCAAAGGCCACTGGGAACAACACAAACCGAGCTTAGACCGTGACTCTGTTTACAGTGTTTCTGAGAGCTGTACAAATCATGGTAACACAGTCTATAATAGCACTTCCTCTCTCCGTGTGCATGAGTGCACACAACACCCCCAGATTTACAAAGAAGTATGGTTGCGATTTCTAGATGCCTTGTGAGAAGCAGTGTTTGATTTGTGCCAAAATTGAGCCAAAGTAATTATTATCAGCTGCAATAGTGGTGTTGGTATTATTTTAACCTAGACAGTATAAGTGTGTGAGTGTGTGTGTGTTTGTGTGTGTGTGTGATCACGGTAAACATGGTCCTGGAGACACGTACTGCAGCAGGACCTAACACAGAGGCGGTTCTGAGAAATTTGCCAGGTGTCTGTCTGTCCGTGCAATGATTTTGTCACCACAAAGGCGTCACAAATGAGCAAGACACAGGCACAAAACTTGACATGTGTGTAGTTAGGCTAAAAATGAAGGCTGAGTTCGAAGATGGCTATGGTCTTACTCACGAATACTGAGTACTTAGAACTGATGTAATGATGTGGTAATGAATACTGAGCACTCATGTATTAACAAAGAAAAGTCTACTGGGTGCTAATGGATCAGAACGTCAACATGTTGACGGGCACCGTGGCCGGTGTGATCCCAGCGCAATCGATAGTCTCTAGATATAAATTACGGTTCAGTCCATAATCTTTCTGCCATTGTGGGAGCTTTTTAGTGTTGACAGAAAGCAAAAGCCTGCTGTCTGCAGCTTGATATAGGAAAACCACGGGCCTGCTGCAAAACTAGTGGGTGATTATTTACCTCTCTTGAGTGGTGCTCAGTATATTTACATGTTAAGTACACAAGTGCATGATAATGCTTCAGCAGGAAAATGAACCGTGAAATGGAAATCAATAAAACAACATAAGAAAATGAATTTGAAAAGACTTTTTTCATCAGTCAATCATTTGATCAAATTGTTATTATGACCAGAACATAAATTAATTTGAACTACTGACTTATGCATTTAAAAAAACAAAAAACAAAAAACATTTCTTGCTCTGTCAACAAATAACCCACTAAACATTTTCAAGACTGTAATATTTATGATCCTGATTTTTATTTTTTGAAAACCTAAAAGTATTTTAATTGTCAATCAGTAACACTATTACACAGCATCCTCAGCACAGAGGAACACTGAGCAGTGAGTCTTTGTTTTTCCATTTTTCTTTATATACAGGGTTGTTCCATGACAGGGTTGCAGGATCATTTCAGATTTTGTTCAGACCTGTCTGTATCATGGGTGGGTCCCAAAACCAAGGCTTCTCAAAAATATTTCTGTTCAAATCCTATGTTTTCATATTTTTTCAGCCCTTGATATTATTTCAAAGCTTTTACCTGGGAAGCCATGTCTGGGCATTAATGTCTTGACAAGTATTGTTCCAAGCCTCATTAAGCTTTGGCGGATGGATTTGAAATAAAGTGCAAAACTCGTAAACAAGAGTTATATCGAGGGTACATGAAACCCACATTTCTGAACCAATATGATATGAATTATTTTTTTCTAAAAAAACTATCTTTTAATAATTTTGTGCCAATATTTGGGGTTTCTCTCATGAATGGACATGAAGATTTAAAGAATAAAACACGGCTCTACTGTATTTATCTAGTGGAAAGGCTGGATGTTTTTACAGGTGTAACCTTACATGTGCATATTAGAAAATTACTGTACATATGTAAATTATAAAATGTCAACACAATGAAATCACAACTACATGACTTTACATGGGTACATCAAGCATGTACCCAATTGGCTCCTGTTTTTCAAGTTATATGGGTAAAGGATAATAGTATTCATCGAATCTAATTTCTAGTACCTAATTCACTACATTACACATTCATTTCAGTGAATTTATTTGAATTTTTATTGAGTATTTAATTATTTTTTTAATATGGAATATTAAATTAACCTCTCACTTGAATATAGCATGAATAACAGTTAATGCTCTTTCAGTAATGAGGCCCTGATAGGAAAGAATATAGCTTGTATTTATGACCTATCTTAAAATGAGCCTACAGAAAAAAATTGTATTTTTTTTTACTCCAATCAACAGATGAAGTGCTGCAGCCACTTTCCTGAATTCTGTCTGATTTGACACTGAATGACCCATGTAAGAAATGCAGATTTACAGTCCTTTGTAGGTATATTTTAGAATTACGTGAGAACCATGCTATGTAGGTGTTTCCCCCATTTCCAGCCTTTATATATCCTAACTCCAGCCACTAACCTGCAGAAAAATTAGAGTCATACTAATCTTGAAAAATGAATAAACATGTTTCCAAAAATTAACCATTTCTTCAAGTTGCTTTGCATGAAGTCCCAAAAACATTCTTGTTCCACACTGCATGGCAGTAAGTCATTTGCATGTAATTTTTCTAGATGTCCTTCACATAATTTTGTACAAATTCCCAAAATTCAGAAGAATGTAAAAATTTGTTTCAGTTGATTTGTTTGAATGTATCTCAATTGTATCTGCATTGAGGAGGACACATTTTGTTATTTAAAAATATAGATTTATGTAAGAATATAGAAAAAACATGAATGACCAACATTTTTATGAAGGTTCATGCATTTATGTGACTTGCAAATCAATTCATAGCAGTCTTTAAGTGGAACCTTCTTGATTTACATATGAATAACAGATTATGGCTTAAGTGACAGAAGCCTCCATACTTTTTGACTCCATAGAAATGTCCCTTTACCAATATGAAAAATTCAGTTCACTGAATAATGGAGCATGGTGTATTGTACTTTAATCTTCCATGACCGACTGAGAGCCATTTGCTCAATCTATAGAGTCTGCACATGCCATCAGACTGCTAAACAGGCTGTTTGATTGCATTGTATTATGTATTCCCATCCTCCTCAATGCAATAATATGTCTGTGTTCTTCCAGGTACATGGCTATAGTCCATCCTCTCAGGCCTCGTATGAAATACCAAACTGCCTACTGCCTGATAACAGGAGTCTGGACTGTTCCCATTCTGATATCAATTCCCGCTGCCTACTTTGCCACTGAGACCATGTACCCTCACGGTGGCACCACGCCAACGTCTCACAAAGTCTTCTGTGCCCAGATCTGGCCTGTGGACCAGCAGGCCTACTACAGGTCCTACTTCTTGTTTGTCTTCGCAGTGGAGTTTGTTGGGCCTGTGATCGTCATGGCCATGTGCTACGCGAGAATTTCGCGCGAGCTCTGGTTCAAGAACGTGCCAGGTTTCCAGACAGAGCAGATCAGGAAGAGGCTGCGTTGTCGCCGCAAGACGGTGATGGTCCTGATCGGGATCTTGACGGCGTACATCCTGTGCTGGGTGCCGTACTACAGCTTCACCATCCTGCGAGACTTCCATCCAACAATAATCTCCCGCCAGAAGAACTCATTGGTGGCCTTCTACATCATTGAGTGCATTGCCATGAGCAACAGTATGATCAATACCTTCTGTTTTGTCAGTGTCAAGAACAACACAGTTAAGCACCTGAAGAAGATTGTACTGCTGCGTTGGAGGTCGACATACGCCCCAAGTAAGACTGTGGATGAGATGGATATGAGGACCTCCTGCATGCCTGTAACAGAGGAGATTGAATGTATTCGCCTAGGGTGAAGAGAGCAAAATCTGTAATCTTAACAATGGCTGACATTTGTACTGTTCATATATAGAAACTATGTAAATCACAGTAATGATTTTGACATGGAGCTCATGGTGATCTCATGTTCAGATCACATTTTGGAAAGATTTCAAGCGTCACTATGTGCAAGGATAGGTCAAACCCTAACCCCCTAGTACATCTGTTAATGGGGCAACATAGCATAAACCTTGTTGGTCAGTAGTGCATAGAGTACTTCTATTTGGGGTATTACGAGAATGTAATTGTTGTGCATACTGTGGCTCTACACTGTATTGTGACATGTTGTAGCATACTGTATGTATGAGATATATAGAAGACTCAAAAATAATAGTAGCTGCTGCCGTTACTGATCCATCCTGTTGATTACCTACCGTACATAAGGTTAATATTTGTAATGTCTATATCTGCTCTGTTACGATAAGTAAGGTCAAATAACTCTTGATACTAGAGAAGTACTTTCATTTATCATTGCTTTTGTGTTTTAATTTTCTGGTTTTTTTTTTCTGTTTTTGTTTTTCGCCCCTAAGAAATTTGTCTGGATTTTTCACTGGAGATTATCATTTTGGGGAATGTTGAGTACTCAGATTCCCCACATCTTTGAATGTCCTATGTCTTGGATATTTGTCTTTGAAAATATTTTGTACATTTGCTTGCATGCTTTCTTTGTAGAGAAATGCATTTTTTGTGTGCCTATGGTAATAAACAATTAGACACTGCAAAAAAAACCTCTAATTTTTTAAGCTGTACCTCAATTTGCTTTTCTCCTTTACTGTAAGCTGCCTGTAATGTCAATGGAACAGACTATCCTCCCTTAAAAAACAACCCTATAGGTCAGTTGTGCAAGGAGCTTAATCTGAACCATAGTTACTTTTTATTGCGAGGTGACCTAATAATTATTATGGGAGCAAAGGGTGAAGTCAGACTCATAAAGAATTATAAAGAGCGTCAAAGTTTTCATACGGAGAACCTTTGCAAAACTGTCATGCCGTGTTTATTAATTTAACCTCGATGACAAAGGTCCTCTAACTTTAATGGTGTACTTGTTTTAACCCAAACCACATTCTATCCCTAATCTTAGCCAAGGTTAGTTGCCTCAGAGGGTAAGGTCATTCTGGTTGGAGGACTTGTTGCCATGGACTCATTGATTATCAGTTTTAAAGCATAAAGCATCGTGGCCATTACCATAAACCTTATGTGTAGACATGCCCATAGAAATGATGGGGGATAAAGCTGTTGGAAAACACTACACTGGAACACAAGTGCCACATTGAACAATTAAAAAGATTCTTTAAACCACACTGTTGTTTCCACACCTTTGAGAGGAGGAACAATTTTGGGGTCTTTAGAAATAATGTAAATAGGTTTTTATATCTGTCCTGTGGATAACTTAGAGAACTGTTGAAACTATTCCAGCATAGATACAGAAAGGTATAAAAAAAAAAAAAAAATTCAATTGGTTTTGGTTTCATTCCCTTAGAATCAGCATGCAGGGATTTCATTCTAGATCTACTTTATTCACCGACATTCACCTATTTTCAATTTTAAATCCCATTGTTGAACATGTGTTAACAGCCAAGCAGGCTCATGAATTTTACATTTCCTTATGTGCCTGCCTCTGAATGAAACAGAAGCAATGCTATTGCTGCTTCTTTTTTCAGGAAGGGATTTTATGAATACCTTATGAGTCCCTGCCAAAATGTATTGAAGATCTGAAGTAGTTTACATGTTGAAATAATTTTTGAAAATTATTATTATTCAGAGTTGGAAAATTTATAATGATACAGTGTTACTGGAAAATCCTGCAAAACCCTGTATTATGTGGTTAAGATTGGGGAACAGTCATGGTTACACTTAATAAAAAGGAAAACTTTAATAGTTATAGCTGTGACAGGTTGCAAAACTCTGATTACCTGTATGGAAATCTTACTTTCAGCACACCCATCCACCAGCCCAGCCTCCACACAGGCACACTACTCTCTGCTTTGGCGCAGAAAGTAAATCATGAGCCGACAGTCTCCCAGTATGACTAATTCCTAGGATACTGGGCTAAAGCAAGAGCGCTGGATCATCACAGGACTAACAGGTAAAGGTGGGCAGCCTTACCTCACAGAACCTTACAGAAGCACCGCCAGTCAACTTGGCCTAAAATATTTTCATGCTCACGTTCAGCTGTACCTTTGAGGACCTAAGGAATTCTACGTTTTTAGCCATGTCTCTTTCGTTATACTGTATTGTGTTAAACCACATGTTTTGACCCCAGCTCTTGTTTTGTAACTCACATCAGCGTTTTATATGCGTTGTCATTGTCAAGAAGCATCGTCACCATAGGCATAGTGCCGCTGCAGCGCACCTGAACACTTGAAATTCATTCACATTCTTCTCACTGCCAAATTGTATGTCATGCAAGAGAGCCAATGAAAACAAATAGATTGGTCAAAGTTGTCACATTTACACATTTAATGGAATAGATTTATTCACAACGTCAACTCATGCACTAAGTAACATGCAAGAAAACATTCCACCTTAAAAGTTGCCAGTAGCTGCTGGTAGCCTTGAGCAGCACAATGAACTAAATTATTTTTTTCTGCCAAGCTAACATTAACTAGTAAAGATGAAAAGGCAGCAAAAGATCCTTTCATTCATCATTCAGTCCTCAGACGGTCCCTTTTTTGAGATGCATTTGCAAAGAAGCATTACAAAGCCAGCAGCTTGTGCTGCTTCCACAATGCCTGCAGGGGGTGGAAAGCTTGCTTAGCTACAATTTCTTAGCCTGGCCTATTAGATTAGCTTGACCTCTGCCTACACTGCATCATTTCCTCAGGATGCAGGTTCCAAATGCAGTTTCATTTGCTCAGCACAAGTACAAAAAAAACACAGACAAAAAGCAACACTTGCTGGACAGAGACCAAAGACGGTTTGAAAGAGGAGTGAGGGAGAACATCTGCACATTATTGAACCACTTTTCATGCATGGCTTTAGCCTATTTCAGCACACAGGGTTAAGAGAAATGATGCATACTGGGTAGGCCGCCAATCTATCAAGAAATAAAGGACGACATCTGGGTCAAATCTGAACAACCCGAAGGGGGAGGTGGCGATACCGCTCATCAGCAATTTTGAGTGCCATTCTGCCTTTCCTTGGGCGACTTCACAACAATTCACACGTTATTTAATGTGACATAGATAGCTCTCACTTGATGGTAAAGTGACCTTAATGACTCATTTGACCTTAGTTACTGTCATTTGTAAAATCGAGGTGTAAATAACAGTCACCGGGAACTCGCCCCTAAAGCGATGGAACTTTACCATACACAAAGATAATCCAAAAAAAACTCTTAGGAAATGTTTGCTTCTTTCTCTGCATCAAAATACAATGAATATTAAAATACTACCTTGGCAGGCATACAATATATGCTCTCTGAATTTTCTTGTCCTAATATTTTACTGAGTTTAATCAAACCAGGGAAAAAACATGATGAAAAAAAATCACAACATTATTATTCAGTTCACGCCTCATGAAAATAATCAGTAATCAGCGGTGTGTTGTACAAAGACCTTTTATGATACATACAGACCTAAATGTCTATATGTTTTTTTGTCTGTGTGTTACTGTGTGTTTGTGTATTTGTGTGAGTGCAGATCTGCAGCTGCGAATAGTCTCCAACCATTACATTATTTACCCATTTACCCATTTTAAGATTAGCAAAAATCAAATAATAAAAAGAAAACCTACAGTACAGTAGGAAAACATTTAGCCTTTCCATAGCTATACACCTGGGACCCGTATTTAAAGATTATTGTCTTCATTAGTAGCAGATTGCTGACTTTGAGCTTACAAACACGCTGGGAAAGTTGAAAAGTGTTGAGAGATGGTCTAACACATTACGTTTTCATCCTTTCATGGGATTTGTTGACATTTACAAAACATAGAATATTGCCAGCCTTAATCTTTTAAACTGGAACTGTGTACTAGGCTATATTGTCACTCTCAGGTGTCAACCACCAGTGTGGTGGAGTACAGGTGAACAGTGCCGTAAAGCGGGAGGCTGAAAAATTTTCCTTACTTAGCTACTTTCCAACTCCTGTTGCTGGGGTGGTAAAATCAGAGGACAGATTTTTTATGGAAAGCATTCTGACAAGCTGAGCACATAAAACAATGTTATGTGAACGCAGAGTAGTGGGTTAACAAGGCCATTCACATTCAGATTCATATGCAGAGTTTAACAACCTCCAAAACATTAACCTGTAAAGTTTGAACAGCAGTAACGAAATATTGTCTAAGACACTTTTACTATAAATGGCATATGCTGACCTTTATTCCTATCAACCTCATAACATTATGTGTATAACTCTTATTGTTTTATAGTGAGCTTAGTCATGCTTATCCCAATTGGGTCATTAGGTTCTTGTTTAGAATGTCGACAGCTTCTGAAGATTGTCTCCTCTTATGCTAATTTTCTTACAGGCTGTTGTTTGATGCTGTGAAATGTTTATTTTGCCATTATCAGGGTCCTTGCTTATTGTCTCCATTAGTCTCTGTGCTCTGGCCCCTGTGGGTAAAGTGTCAGTTAGCGCAGGGGCGGGGTTTTTTTTTTCCTTTTCCCTGTTCCTCATTTTCCCGGAGAATCTGCCATTAGGTCCTACAAATAAACAACATTTTCAAAGACATATATTTTGCTGCCACCAGGCAGCTCAGCTCCTCATTATTCGGCTCCAGTGGGCTCTTAGTGAGGTTCGAGTGATGCTGACACATTACCATTTCTCCTCAAGATCATAGTTCCCACTTGCTCTGAAGCCACATATTTTCCTGTACTCCAAAGGCAATTGCATGACAATGAACATTTTCACCTGCACTATTATTATTTCTTATGTAATGTGTAGAAAAGTAGTATTCATTAGGTTTTTCAAGTATCCCCTTTACCTGAAAAGGGAACTTATGTAAGAGGTGCAGCACTAGCAAGTGCAATTGATATAAAACTTGTACAAATAGGGAATACAGGAATATTTGAATTTAAAAAAGGCCAACGATTTAACACAATCCCTTCAAATAAAAGATGTTCACTTATATCAGATCTCAGTGCAAACAAAATAGGCAGTCTCTGTAAAATGGTAACCATGATTTTTAAGGACTAGCACAAATACAGGATTAAACTGCTACAAGATAAGACTACATTTGAAAGTTCATTTGTATTCATGAATATCAAACTTATATATTGACACAATGCCAAAAAAGTACACATGCAAAAGTGTACAAGTGGAATAATTTATCCGTATATCAGTGACCACAATAAAACTCTCCTGGGGGGACTGACTATGGAAGGCACTATTTCAAATTATGCATATGAAAGCCTCATCTCCTCAGTGAAGACAGAAAAGATCCCTACTCTCACTACCTGAGGGAAGAGATTTTCTCTGATGAGTTTCCGAACCAAAGGCTTCCTGCTCTTATTGTATCCATTCAGTGCTAGCTGGGGTCATGTATCATCACTAGTCGATTCACCTAATGAAAAGCTAAGGGTGGATACTGGATTTTGTGGGAATAACATAGAAATAGGTCAGCACCTGACTAAAAGATAAACAACGAGCCAGGCAAAAACCACGTGTTTGATTTTAATCTTCTATAAATAGAGGTAACATTAGAGATTTTAAAAAACACCAGAGAGCATTCCTTTAATCTTAATTTATTTTCACGCTTTGGGAATAAAACTTTTCATCATGTAGCAGGAATTAGGCTGCCTTCAAAAATCTGCTAATAGATGGATGCAGTCCTGCCAGGGCAAGGGACGAACTTGCCTGGCAGTGATGTCCAGACATCATGTGGCGTTCTGGCATTGTTTGACTTTTATGGATCTGCCGTGAAAACATACCCCAGACGTCAACTTTCAATCTACTGTGTGAACTCAGAGGCTTTTCTATATTCCTTATTCCTTATTAGTGCAAACAGCAGGAATCTGGTCTGAATTCCTCAGACTACAAAACTGTTTTCTCATTGCCTTTTTTCCCTTTTTTTTGAAGAATGTATGTATGTCAGCTCAAAACAATTCTTTTATGGGTTTTTCAAATTAAATGTTGCATCATTTCGCAAGCTTCATCGATCTGACATCGACTGCTTTTAACGGTCTGAGTCATCCCCCTTTGTCATCTTTCAGCCGGTTACTCATTTTCTGTTGGACAGACGATCGAATAAACTTAAATAAATCCTTACAGACTCAAACTAAGGTCTCCCCATAGTAAATACATTACTGTTGTAGGTTTGCGTATTTGAAAATATCTCCATAAGTCTAGAGTAGCAAGGACATTATACAAATTAGTTGATGTTGATATTTGACTTTATGTAGACTTTATAATTTTACCCCCACCGGGCTGTATACGGAGCAGCCTATGTGTGTGTGTGATTTTCACATGTGGGACAGTAATGGGTCTGTCTCATGACCTGTCTGCCCAGCTCCTCTCAGTTTGACTTGCCATCCAGCACAGTTAGTCTCTCCAGAGAGCTAAATCTGACGTTGATGAAAAGGTTCTCCCTCCCTCTTCCCAAATGCACTTGCCTTGAACCTCACAGGCCTTCATAATATCCTGTTCCTAACATAGATCTCAGGCTGTTTGGTATAGAAAAAAAGTTTCCTTAAATGGTTTATCAGAACCAGATCCAGCAGGTTGACTCTGTCCAGAAAGCTAGATTTGACATTAACAAGAATTTGCTTCTTTCTTTTCTCATCCTCCTTGCTAAATGTAAGTGGCCCATACTGTGTAGGACCTGTTTTCTCCTTCCTAACAGAGATCCTTCTTATCCTTAAATGGGAACTAAATTTCTCTTTTTCATAAAAAAAAGCAAAATTCACATCAGCATTTACACCCGAATTATTAAAACCATTGGGAAGAAGTCACACATCAATGTAACTTATACAGAGCTTGATGATGCAGCTTATTTTAATACGGCAGCCATTTCCGAATGTGACGATTACAAAAGACCCAAATCCACTGAAAACCTTTCTTTGAAACACAATGCCTGTAGGCTTGAAAGGAGGCTGTGTGCGTGGCTGGAGTCAGCTTGGATTCACAACAATGGTGACCCAGACTCTTGGCAAAAAAAAACCCTGTCAAATTTTATCAAAATGTACAAACCGGCTTCTCAAAAAAACTCCTGCAGCATAATCCACTGCACTGCCCTTGATCTGTTGGTTCACTATGTTCAAATCGCTTAGTTTCTCCACAGCACAGTACGCTATTGTTGTGCTATTACCTTCTCATAGCTCTTAGGTAGCGTACAGTATTTTTAAGTGGTTTAAAGACAAAATGAGGATTGTTTCGGGGGAATTCTTTATGATAAGCTAAACTAACCATCTTCTGCCTCTACCCAGCAGACACATATGAAAGTGCTACCGGAAGGAAACAAGTTACTTTACCACACTCCTTCATGAAGAAACAGAGGCCTTATCTCCTCGATAGATCAACAGGTGGGTAGGTTTCGCCAGGAGCCAGCGTGTTCAGCGGACAAATAACTATTAGACATCAGACCAAGGCTGTTAAGGCCACCTCTCTTGATAGCAATTTAATGCAATGTTTTGTGCACTTCCCTACCATCACATGGCCCACAGCTTGGCAGGCAGGAGACCTCCTGTGACAGCAAATCATTGGCTAGTCATGAATAATGATTCTGATTTCAGGCTCAGTTTGTGCTCATTAGAGAACAATTTGATCAATACTGTTCCTTTAAAAGCCTAAATGAATAACTGTCCATTTGTCCATTGTCCTTAGTTACACACTGTTTCAGGTGTCTCTAAACGGCAGTGTGTGAACAGAGAGGAGGCTGTGTGTTTTCATTTTAAAGAACAATCCCATTATTCATTGTCCTTAAACTTGGTTGTCATTTTTTTTCTGTTATACATACACTCTATTAGCTTCTGCTTAAATAGCACATGTACATGCTTTAAAACCAAACTGATGAGGTTCAGCATTTACATATTACCATGGCTGTTTTTTTAATTTGCTCTATTTTTTCTTCAAATCATTTGTCATGCAACTGACATCATTTACAAGGGCACAGCAAAAGTAAGACCTGCTTAGCATGTTTGCAGGTACACTGAATTAATAACCATTTGCTGTCTGGTCTTTGAAACACTGAGAATAATGATTAAGGGGTGTGAAGAAACTTTAATCTTGAATCTTTCTTGGTTATGAGTGAATTTCCCCTTATAGTACTAGATGTGCAGCAAGAGATCATAGATTAAGAAAAAATCCAATTAATTGTCAATGAGAATCTTTTACATGGAAAATTTGAGCATGATAATATTGCAAAGTATAATGAAGTATGGTGTTGGTGAGCAAAATTGACTTCAGCCCTCACCAGGCATAAAATCAACCATGAAACCGTCCCTCCCTCTGTATCAACAGCTGTTGGTGTGGCTCCGACCTCCTAAGATGTGAGGGGTGTAGTGATGACAGCTCTTCAAGGTCCGGATTTTAGCCACTTGGGAAAATCCAAGAGAAAAGGAAGATAACAAATAATCAAAGTTGAACATGGGGAAAAGTTCTCATCAGCTATCAGCTCCCTGCCTAGACCTTCGGTCGATAATAATCTCACCAACTCTAAAACTAAAATCTAAAATCCAGGCTTGAGAGATGCGTCAATCACATCTTTCGACTACTGTCTGTGTGGGTCAGAGGGCTCATTGTCAGACATGAAGACCCTGTGCTGGTTTGGGAAATGGATTACCTTATGCAAAGGGAGAGAGTCATCAACGCTACAAAAGACCAAATTTATAGCTTACATTTGCTCTTATCCTTGGGAAAGATAAAAAAAAATTGTCAGTAATATTTTACTTATCCTATCAATTAGTTCTTTAAACTTCCCCTTGACATACATTGTAATCTAATACAGAAAAACAGGTATGCAGAAATACAGGTATGCAGAAAAAAATGTAGCGCATTTTTTTTAATATATTTAACTAAAACAAAAGGTAAATAAATAATAGTAATACTATTAAACATGTTATCATTTCCCTGTTCTGTTACTCTCTTTTGCCTTGGCAAATCTTGTCTATTTACTGGCTTTGGAGATAGCTTCTCTTCACCAGGGATGAGATGGAAAAAAAAATAATAAGGAAAAACTCACTAAAAAACAGTTTTTTGAGTTACAGTCCTGTCTTGGCTCTGGTAAGAAGGTACACTGGATTGCTCTCATGAGTGTTTTAAAGCAGTTTGAGATCCCTGGTGTAACTCAAAGGAAATATAAACGTTTGAATACAAAAAAAAAAGCATTTCTTCACTCGCTATTGTATGTATAATAAACTTAGCATGTAATTTACTTCTTTAGGGGGCTTAATCATCACTGAAATCTGTGCATGAAATCGGAACCATTGGTTCATACTCAGACTGCATACCGATGAGATACACAATTGTTTCAATAATATAAAGATAAACTGGGGTTAAATCAGGTGATTAAAACCTGTCAGTATCTCCTGGATATTTTTATTGTGTGGAAAGTACATTTTCCAAACTGAAGGACCTCTGAGAATGACCTTTTGAAATGACAAATTGATTGAATTTTTTCAAGCATCTTCTGACCACTTGTCAACCTGCTTGCTTGTTGTGCAATGAAACATGGCAGGTTGAAGTGCTTTACTTTGGTTAACTGCACTACTTTTGGTTCAAAATTTTAAATCAACCTACAGTATGTCTCCATTGTCCTGACAAGTGACCTCCTCTTGCAATTCTGACCCTCTTAGTTGAGGAGAGCGACAATAGCATTATCATACAGGGAATCTTTCCCTAACCTTAACCCAGTAGCCTTCGTCATTATAACTATAGGACTGGCAGATCAAAAAAACACTCATGAGTCATTTTTTCGTCATGTCAGTCATTTCGAAGGCACAGGAAAATGTGTTATTTTGTCTTTTAGACTGAGAAATTGAAATGGTGAATGTAAAGTTTAATTTTGCAAGGATGGAAAAGGCTTTTCACCACGGTAAGACTGGTGCACTTTGTCACACAAAGGATATTATTCGCCACAGGCCTGTGACTAAGGTCTGTGGATGATGCATTTAAGAATGAAGTACCCAAACAATTTCGGTTGTGTTATAGGCTCTCAGGAAATTTAAGCAAAAGCCTAAACCTGAATCTAAAACACTGCAATAGAAACTGTTTATGGTGGTTGGATGGAAATGACTGTTTAACATTGTACCTGTTCAGTTTTGCACAAAATTCAATTAAATCTGTCCATTCATTATAACTCACATTGATCCATTATATAGGTCAGCGTGGCAGCAGGCTATGCAAACAGGTCCAAACATCTTTCATAGCATGTCCTCCAGCGCCTCCTTGGCAATCCTTAGGCACTTCCATGCCAAGCAATCCTTCCAGTGCGGTGGACCTGCCACAGGGTGGCCTCCCGGATAAACACAGGAGTTGTTGGATTACATTATCCAGTGAACACACAGAAGTGTGTCTCGGGCAAAAAGCAGAAGCGCAACCGTTCGGCACACCACGCTCTTTATTGTTGCTGAGGCAAGGACCCTTGGTGAACCCCAATGGACACAGCTCTGACTTTGGTTCTCTAAAAGACTTGATGAATTGCATTCACCCCGGGCTCCTTAGTCCCCCAGTAACATCCATGAGACAGTCTAGAGAATGTGGTTATAAGGCTTCCCAAAGTCCAGAAAGCTCATCTGAACTAGGTGGGCAAACTGAATTTCATATATCAGTGAAAGAGATTCTATGTTAAATTTGCTGTGTGTGGAGCATCAGACTATATGTATCTTGTTTTTAGCTATTTACTGTTACTGTATAAGGAAATGCGGGAGCTGAATGTGACAAAGTTTTTGCAAAGCTGTCATGCCCCTTACATGCAGTTGATGGATCCAGTTTTTAGGGATATTCAGTCACCCTTATTATGTTCAGGAGCAGGACCAGTCTCTGAAATAATCCATTATAATCAGAGCAATTATTCTGCCATTTCTATTGCAGCCAGCTATTGCTACATGACAGTAAATAATACTTCTAGAAAACCGTTGCTTCATGCATACAGGCCTGACATGCTTAATATCTCTAACAGACTAAGACTATATTTATTTGGATGGGTTGTTGATCTTCATCAAAGTTAGTCATCAGAATCGACATTCAATAAATCTGCATTTGATTAACCCTGAAAAGGAGAAAGAAAAAAATAGGGAAATGATGGAGTGCACAGATGACGAATTGAAATACTAACATAAATTTAAAAGTAAGGAAGACAAGAAAAGCATCATTGCCTTTTTATGACATATTGATTGTGTAATATTGACCAGGCCTGCACCTCCCCCAGACCTTTGGGAGGTCTGTCATTAATCTGAGTTTTTTTCTTTTTAAGAACAGATACTCAGGAGGGAACCTCTTTCCCTTTTATGCACACATCATGTCTTCCTCTGCTGTTGCTGGAGGCGTCTGCAACCACCCTTCCTTGTCTGCCTGCTCACGATGCTCATAGAACCCACAGAATTAACACCCTTCTCTGCGGCACTACGCAGATTAAGGTCACTTTTAACTCATGGGTTTGGTTTTCCAGCAGACACCATAAGGGCTAAACATAAAGCAACTGAATGGTTGGTACACGACACTCTTACTCTTCCAGTCCGACTTCAGTGCTATTCCTTTTTGTACCTTGATGCCTAATGCTATTCTACAATTCTCTCAAAATCTACCTGAGGTATGAACCCCATCCCTCCAGTTTTGATGATGGTGGTGGAGAATGCTGTCTGACAGGTTGTCCAAAATCTCTAAGAGGTGTTTAATTGGGTAGAGATCTTTTTACTGTGAAGCCCATCGCATATGAATCAAAAAACTTTCATACCCATCAAACCTTTCAGTGGCCCATCTTCATCAGGGTAGACCTCTGAAGGCCTTTATAGAAGATGTTCCACTGACCTCTTTAGCAGTTAGACCATTATAACTGACAGGAGATCTTTTGCTCCTAATTCCCATTGAAACTTTTCTGGACTGTTGGGTTTCTCATTAGTTGGATTGAATGTTTAAACTGCAGCTCAGCTTCAAATCAAATGGTAACAATTTTTTTATATATATATATATTTTTTTTTTTTTTTTTGCATCAAAGACGTGTCTCACTATGCATATTACAGTATGCCATATACTTTTCATGTAGTATATTAAAGTGTGTGTGTGTGTGTGTGTGTGTGTGTGTGTGTAAAAATGACAATTTGTTAAATGAGTCTCGCATTTTTTTTGTATTTATACGAGCAATTTTTGTCACTTAATAAATCAAGAAATTCCCTAAATTTTTCTTTCCATGAAGAACAAAAAAGGTCATCTCCATAGCAAAATGTCTTAGCTGGAGAGTCATACATCAGAAGGGAGAACAAAGGAGGCGCATATTCCTTTAAAATGCTCTTAATAGGTGACAGGTCTAATCTTGCAGACATAGTCTGTGTCTCTTGTACAGTAAATGGAAGACAGGCTTTTAGTCTGGGGAGCTTTGAAGCACTCTACCTGGACAGATGCTGAACCTTGATTTAACAGCAGGGTCCCAATTTGATCTAAAACCCATGTTACTGGAGAGGAGACTTGAATAAATGACTCCGCCTGGGGAGTCGCCAGTTGTGGGCTGGGTAGACTTTGTTCCATGCTGGTCAAAAAAGGCTCTTAAAATATCGGTTTGGCCAAACTGAGAGGTGAGTTAGAAACTGCCTGTTTCTGATGCCATCTCCCGCTGAATGCGGATACCGTTGGAAATGCCTTTCACATGCCCAACGTGGCTCCATCCACATGAGAGTCCAATGATCATTTTCCATCTGACGCTAAACAAAAGAAAACTGGTCATCGCCTCCCAAATTTAGTTTAATGACAGCTGAAAGACATCAAAATTGTTTATTGCCACTATCTTCTGGTGAGACTCGGGGGTTAATGGGGACACTGTTTAGAAAACATGACTGGTATAGCTGCTTGGTCTCAGCAGAGTCAAACTGCGTTCTGTTACCTTCGACTGTGTGACATTTCATTTGATGTTTCCATAGAACCAATTAAACAGTAGAAATGTTGTCACTGAGATATTTACCTGCTTCTGTTGTCACACAACTACTGGACATGAGGAATACGTTGATTTTAATGACAGTAACATGGTAAATGATACCTGTTAAACCAAGCTAATGATGAGTCGGTGCTACACTGAGACATATCAGTATTTAGGATTTTTGAAAAGTCCTGTCTTCCCCTCCCACATAATAACATTGCATTTAAAACTTGTTCCCGTCTGATTTTTAGTGTTATAGCACTGGTATAACGTTTGGAGTGCCAGAAACAGTAGAGAAAAAGGAACAATTTTGAATCCATCTGATTGAATCCATTTGATTCTGCTCTTTCTCCTTCTCTCTTTTCTCTCTTTTTTTCTTAATGGATACAGGGATTGTAAAAATCTGTTTTTGAAATCATCAACCCCACAGTACATAGTACATTATTTGGCTTTATTTTCTATACAGCACGTTTAGCTTTATTACATTTTATATTTTCACTCATTTCTTCATTGCTTTATCAATTGTTGCACTTTGGCGGCAGTAAACTGGAGCAGCAGCTCACAATCTTGTTTCATCTTTCTTCAGGGTGTGTCGGTTGAAGAGTACGAGCTGTGCAATGCTCTTTCCTCCTCATGAATCTTTTTAAAAAAAACATTTTTAAACAAAAGTTGAAAGAGCCGCTGTGTCTCGGTGCCATGGTTTCACATATCTGCCACAACCACAACAAGGTACAAGTTGATTTACTGTGAACAGCACCCTCAATGCTACAGCGTGCATGGAGACAGAGCCTTGTGTCCATAAATAGGGATGGACCAGAACTGTGATAATTTATCTTCACCCAGTAGCTCATTATTCATAGATTCATCAAATCAGTTTGTCTGTGGATTAGACCCCTAAAAGATTATATTAAAAATACAGCAAATACCACTTAGTATGCAAGATATACTGATCGATGTCGGCACGTCATACATAGTGACAATTTAACAAATATTCTCTTGGTTCATTGAACAGTCACAGTTTCTGTCATTCAAATAACATGGAGAAGCATGAGTGACATTTGTCCCTTTTTTTCACTGCGGACATACACGCTCCAAGCTAGGTGATTATATGTGGGTTATGGAACACAGGGTGTTGACATTTCACAGCATGTAAACATAAAATGTGTAATCAGTTTGATTCGTCTAACCTACTTTTCCCCATTTTTTCAAGAACAGTAAATTGGCTATTAACCACTGAAAGCAAGATCCCTGATTCGGTATGACCCACAGCAACAGTCTTAGGTTGATAAATAGTGCCCTCCTGTGTTAAAATGGTAAAACACATGTGCAGGCAGCCACAGTAATGTATGATTTTGGATGGATGATAATTACAATTACTTGATAATGAAAATACAAACGTCACATTAATTGATTGATCTCAGTTTCAGTATGCTTATAAATAACAATGGGAACTGAAACCAGACATGTAAACCATGTGGTTTCACAGTAGTGGCTCAAAGTGAGATTCTGATAACAGTTAATAAGATTGTGGTCAAAAGACAAAAAACAAAAAAATAAAGCCTGTAAAGAAGCTACACAGACAAGTCAGTGCATTCAGCACAGTTCCAATCCACCAGACATTAGTATTGTCACTTATTTTATCCAGCTAATTCAGATTTTTATGTTTAACTTTGAAACAAGGATTACCTGCGTCTGCCCTGTGAGCTCTACTAATGAGTAGGCACTGAGAATATAACAGCTGTGCGAGTGGGTGATTGGCACCGATGGGTGATACCACAGAAAGAACACAGCGCTGTCACTATGATTCAGCAGGCCTTGCTGGAGGAAACACTTTATTGGTAGACATGTGCAAGATGGAAAAGTTTGATAAAATCAAAATGAATTTAAAGGACTGTGATAGCATTGTATTCACCAAAGTAACTGCTCAGGGAGCAAGGAGGCATGTGTCTCTTGCCCTGTCTGACTTATTTGTCCCTTTCCCAGATCTCATCAAACTCCTGGTCAGTATAATTCTACCACTGATAGATCCAATGTCCAAACATCCTCAAATTGTAAAAACTGAAAGTTATCCTTTAATCATCTTCATTATAGTTATCATCAATTTCAAATTTCTACCAGGCAGAAGTTTTTTTTTTTTAAAGTGGTTGTACTGTGCTTCAAGTCAGTCATTCTGTCACTGATGAATTTTGTCACAAACAGGAGGCCCACATGCCACAATGTGACACTTAGCTGTGAAGGCGGAATATGATTCAGACTTAGTTCACACTCAGGAACTGGCTGTGCTTTCACGATAGCTCAAACTATCTCAGACTTTTGAGGGACAAGTTAACAAGGAGGAAATGATTAAAACCACACATGGTGGAATAATTAGCCTCGAGCCCATTATTATCTTTTTTAGTCCCCAAGATGTTATAACCTTGTTATTATTGAGTTGAAACATAAAGTGCTGCTGGTTTAACATTTGCACACGGACAATATTATATTTATTACTTTTTAGTTAGTTACATACTGTACAAAAACATCTGATAGTCTATAGACAGGAAAAGCCCGCCATTTGTTCTGGAATGACACAAAAAACCATTTTGATAATATATTCGTTACACTAATTATATGAGCTGATGCACTGTTAATTCTAATTACAGATTTATCAAACTTTTACGATCATTAGGTTCAGCTGTGGCTGGCAGATATCCCACTGCTGCTCCACTGCTCCTGTTACTTTCCACTTTTCGCCACCGCCTGTATGGCTTTGATCCACTCCTTTCTTTCCTCGCCGGTAGCAGCTTGGAAGAAGTAATGAACCTCATCCGAGGTGATGATCTCAAAGAGGTTGCCGTCAATGTCATATTTTTTGGCTGGGACCAGGAAAAATGAGGAAAAAGCGGATAAAAAGCTTGACATGAAGTGAAACTACTGACGGAAAACACCAATTATATTTTCTGGTCACGGTCTGTGCAGAGTCAATGGGGCACGTGCAGTGGCATGAAAAACTTTGGGCAACCCTGGTCAAATGATCTGTTATTATAAATAGTCAACCAATTAAAAGATAATCTGATTTCCTTAAGGCAAACAGTTACAGATGACACATTTTGGTGATATCTTAAACAATATTACTTCCATCTGTTACAGTTTCAAAATAACCAAAAAGAAAAGGGGCCGAAATAGAGGTTTGAGCACCAAGTATAAAATCTTATAAACACTTTTGTAGCAGCTAAGACTTTTTAAATCTTTTCTAGGGGATTTTTGCCCATTTTTCTCTTCAAAAGGCTTCTGATTCTGTGAAATTCTCAGGCAACGCACTGCTCCCTTGTCTGTCTATTCATAGGTTTTTGATGATGTCAAGGTCAGGGAACTGCGAGTGCCATGGTGAAACCCTCGGCTTGTACCTCTTGAGGTCGTCCTTTATGGATTGTTAAGGTGTATTTAGGATTGTTATCCCTTTGTAGTAGCCATCCTCTTTTCATCATCACCTTTTTTTTAAGACGGTATGATGTTTGCTCCCAGAATTTTCTGAAATTTAATTGGATCCATTCTTCCCTCTTCAATTGAAATGTTTTCTGTGCCACTGGCTGCAACGCAGGCCTAAAGCACAATCAATTCAACCCTGTGCTTAACAGTTGGAGAGATGGGAAACATAACTTTGCTCAATGCTGCCAAAAAGCTCTCTTTCTAACTTAATCCATCCACAGAACTTATTTCCAACATTCATCAGCCTTGTTTTGGCTGTTTTGTTTTTGTTTTTTGTTTTGTTTTGTTTTTTCTGCAAATTCTGATGCTGAATGTTGTGGTGAGGATGCAGGACAGGTTTTCCTCTGATGACTCTATCATGAAGGTCATATTTTTGAAGGTGTCACAACACAGTTCACCACCACACCAGGGTTTGTAGTCAAACAGGGGTTTTGATTTGCCTTTCCAGAATTGCTACAAGCAGTTCTCTCTGAGAGTTTCCTTGGTCTTCTTGACCTCAACTTGACCTCCACCGTCCCTGTTACCTGCCATTTCTTAATTTCCTGGAAACACTGACAAACAACTACCGCGAAACACTTTATTATCGTCTTATAGACATCTCTTGCTATGTGGGCATCAAATATTTTAATTTTGGGACAAAGCTTTGGAGGTCAGAGTATAAAACTTTGAAATTTGCATCACTTAGCCTTTCCTAACTATGACTGTGAACAAGACCTAACAAACTAATTAAGGTCTGAGACCAAAGAACTTAAATTTCTTGGGTTACCAAAACTGGTATGATGCTTCTTTCCTTTTCCTTTTGACCAGCCTCAACTTTTTCATGCCACCGTATGTCTTGGAACAATGGTCTCACTCACCATCTGGCACAAACTCAACAGCTGTAACCACAGACCCACGGAGATGAATGGAGCCCAGAGGATCATCACTCTGACACAACAAAAGAAAGGAGACAAGAGAAGAAAGAAAGTAGGAGCAAGAAAAATATATGTGAGTAGAGGAGATTCAGCCGAAATTTAAAATAAAATCTTTCAATAAGTTCTATGATTTGTTTCCGCTTGTACAAGCCTGTATATTTACCTTTGAGGGATCATAATAATGCATAAAGGCAGGGTCATCTCTCAGTATGAATTTTCGCACCTTCCAGTTTTTTCTCCTATGTCCCTGTGATAAACCGACAAGACAGGCTTTATCTGATTTGCTGCACATTGCTTAACAGCAAACAAGCCAGTTCAAAGTAGGCGTCCTCTTTCAGGGAACATGAGAAATCACGATACAAATACAAATTCACAGTTGAATGGCAATGACAAAAAAATAAAGATGGATTGCTGTGTGTTATTTTGATCTACATGATAATGCATGAATGGGACAGCTAATTTAAAAAGTGTGAGGTTTTGCAGAGGGAAAGCCCAGGACAATGGATTTTCATCAGGAGGTCGTTATCATTAATTTTTTTGGTGCAATTTTTAAGCCTTGCAATCAACAGTGTAAAAGCAAGAAGTGCAGCAACAAAGACAGTGAAATTTTTGCTCCTTTTTCTGATTCACCTGTTTAAGTAAGCACCCTTGTTTTATGATATTTCCTCTGAATTCTTCCTTCAAAAGCACATCTTCATCACTGGAGTAGCCTTCACAGAAGAACCCACTGTCGGCCTGCCACAAAGCACAGCCATGCACAGAGACATCATATATACTGTATATACTGATTTCTTGTGTTCATGTATTCATCTTGTTGGAAAACAAAAAATACATTCTGTCCATTTAGAATAAAGATACAATATTTTGTCAAATAGTAGCTTCTTGATCCTTATCTGAACTTACAAAGTAGTAAAGAGCAGTTGTCTGATCTAAGAAGGTTGTTTGCCCTCCGCTCTCGGCTCCGTCTTTTGCGTGGTCATCCGCAGGCTGGAGAAAACCTTCATTCAGGAGCCCTATTGCTAACATAAGAGCCTCGGGCCTATTTCTTGCTTTCTCCTTCGAAATCAGCCACTCTACTACTGTAGCACCTGTGCAAAAATAGGGAAGGAGTGAAAAAACGTGAGACGGTTAGAAGGTAGAAAAAAAAACCAAAACTCAACAACTTCCTCCGCACGTGTCACATCAATGTAACCAAGACGGCAGTACCGGTGAAGCAGTGGTTAAAGACTCGTTTGTCCTGCTCCAGTCTTAGCTCTCTCACTCCATCTTCCTGATCTTTCATCAGTATGTACAGCTCACTGGGAAAACACAATGTAAACACTTTCAACATCTCTTCCAATACTACTGCCACTACTATCACTGAGCACAAGCGGTTGACTTTACACTGCATTTATCAAACCCCTCCCCCCGTACAGTCATTGACAAAGCAACGGCTTAGCAACTGTAGAATAACTAGGCATGGCAGGCCTGTTTCCAGCCAATTCACTGGGTTAACATTACCCTAATTGCCTAGCCTGCTTCAGCTGATTTAGTCTCCTTCTACCTAAAATCGAGGACCCATTACTAAAAAAATTTCAACCGAGGCCTCCATTATCACTGTACACTAGATACAGTATGGGCATATGCAGGGTGGGGCTGAGCTAAGGTTCATTTCTCATCTGCACGTTTTCTCAAATTACTATTTCCACCACCAAGAGGATGTCACAGAACATACCTCAGGTTTACTGTGTCAGGCAGGCGAATGGATCGTCTTGTGGACTTCCTGGCAAACTTTTTCCCCCCCTGTAGGCAGGTAATGGCTCTTTTTATGTCCTTGACCCAACACTCTCTTTCCTCCACATATGAGGCTTGGAAGAAGTGGTCCTGCTTCTTGACAGTGGTAAGCTTGAAAACCAGCTAAATGGTACAACATTAGTCAGCCATGGAGGAAAATCAAGAACAAAAACAGCTCCTAATTTCGAACAAAAAGCGTTTTAATTAGCGGTGTGAAACTGATCAAACCTTCAAATCCAGTATTTGTGTTCTTAAGCACTGTATACTCTTGCTGCTCTCACACGTTTATTCTTCAATACAAGTGCAACAGGTACATTTGACATTCTCTTACCGTCCTCTTGCCAAAATCCTGGCAAGGACTGACGAGTGTTGCTCCCTTTAGTGGAATCATTCCTTTCGGAGAACGGTCTGTTTTCTTTTTATAGAATTCTACCCCATCTTCTGACAGCACCACCCAAACTGCCTTCCAGGAGTTTAGCACTGTACCCTGAGGATAGATTACACACGAGACCACAGGCAGCCATGAGCAGAACTGCAAAAATATTGGTTTGGGAAGTAGATGTTACAAACTGACATGTATATCATTGACATTTCTTTTGCCCTTTTTTTTTTTTTTAACATCCCATTGTAACCTCTAAAGCTGCTTGTGTCTGTTAGTTTGACATCTTCCTCATTCTCTCCCTTGTCAAAATATAACCACCAAGAAAAACACCTCCACCCTCCGAGGCAGAGTACATGGCTTTGAACGTCACTGATCACTCAAAAGTACAAAAATTTCACGTAAAACAAGATAGTAAACCTCATATTCACATGATATAACAAGAAAAATACCTATTTATTTTGTATTTTGACATGATTCTCTCACTATAAAAAAATCTTTTTGCATTTTGTTTAATTTCACACACTGGCATTTTTTGACATGAAGTGAAAATTCCCACAAATGGAAGAGGAACCACTGACTTTCGGAAAGCTTCTCTATAACATTTTTAGTCTGTTCATTCATTACCAGTCTGGCTCACTGGGTTTGGTCTTGAGCAAACTATCTATGCCCTTGTTCAACTCACAGTGTGTTCTGCTTCCTTCAATCTTTCAGAGAACAGAAATAGGTCATTTCAACCAGTGTGACTCTTTTTTGCATGATATGCAGTACTGCATTTAAAGCTGCATAACCTGTTTTAGAGACAAAGTTTTACCAAAAATATATCTGCTATCAAACACAGGCCTTCAAGCATCACAAGAAAGCCGTGTGTAGAACGGCAGCTTTGCATAACACATTCAGCCAGGCAGGGGATAGATAAAGTGACAGGAAGGTGTGACAATACAGTGTTGAAAAATCAGCTTTTACCTTCTGAACTTCTATAGCTGTCATTCTTGTCATTCATGTCCTGCACTGTGTGTAGCAGAATTCTGGACCAGTGACTATTTCTTTTGGGACTAAGGAACATGGAAATGTAGGTAATATTTGAGACATTCCTGTAAAATATCAGTGATGTTTTCATCTGCTGTTTGGAGGGGCAAACATAAAGTTGCAAGTACTTGGTATATTACAACTCTGTATATATATATAGTTAGCTAATCTCCCAAAAAGACCAAACCATGCAAAATTTTGTTCATCTCTCAGTATTTTCTGTCCTCCCAGTGCTGCTGATTAATCTCTTAACAGCTGGGGAAATCATTTTTATCAAACAGTACTGAAACAGGAATAAACTCTGCATTTGTTGGGGACTAGTTTCAGCCACTTGATTGATACGCATTTGGTGCGCTAGTGAGAATTCACAGCAGCAGGGCCCCAAACGTGTGACTCGCTCAAAATAAAGCGCAGTGACCAAGTTCAACCATGATGAATAAATATGGCACCGAAAGCAACCGAGCCACGCATTGATGTATTTTCGGACCACAATGGAGGCTTTTGGCACGGAGGAATAAGCTACCGCCCAAGAAGAGCTGCACTGGGGGAAACTGGACTTGGTTGTAGATACCTGAGGACATTTCATGTCTCATCCAAAAGGCTTCCTCAGTTCTCTGAACTCTTGACATTGATGTATTCAGAGAACCGAGGAAGCCTTTTGGATGAGGCATGAAACGTCCTCGAGTATCTAGAACCAAGTCCAGTGGCCCTCGATTCAACCTTTCTTGGCTAACTATGACTTGAATGACAATGAGAATCTTCCCAGACAAGCAAAAAGTCAGGCATGTCTAGATCTAGAAAAACATACATGCATAAGAAACACATTTCATACTTTACTCTGGGTTCTGAACAGAATCCGGAACTTGACTTCACTTGTAGAAGAGAAGAGAAGTGTGTGCTATGTACTTTTACATGACCTTCACAGCCGTTTCTCTTGGTGGTGGTTTGACGTGCAGCAATTTTACTCTTTACCGGTTCTGGTTGTCCAGGCACTGTGTTGTAATGACTTTTTTGAATGTTTATGTTTGTATTTCCTTCCTAGTTTTAGTTACTGATGAATCAGCTAACTATAAAGCTGCCCTGACCAAGAGTGAGTATTTTTCACCACTGCAGTTACTAACTCATCTCAGTACAAAAGACTTCTGCATTTTATTCTGGGACTTTTATTACAACAAGATTTATTGAGTTCTGTTGCTATGAAGCCAAACCTCTGAGTATCTCTGGTAATTTATTGTCCGTCCTTTTTCCAGTACAAGTAAAGTTACCAATTCTGATATTATTTCAACTATAATACTGTATGTGTTAGGCTTGAGGAGAACAAGTTCAAGCTCTACAAATACAATCCAATGAACTGAATTGTATTTTCTTTTAGTTCTTACCTTTTTCACCAAGTATCCCTCTCTGATCTCCTGTGGCTCCATTACTCTGCTTTCTGCTTCTGTCAGCTGCAGATTTTTAAAGTGGCTGTCAAAGCTGTTTGTCATACAATTCCTCCAACTCTCTCTCTCTCTCTCTCTCTCTCTCTCTATCTCCCTCTGACTGCCTCTCTGTCAAAACCACAAACACACACACACACACACACACACCTATCAAAACAGTTACGCACACACCCACCCACAGACACTCAAGCAGGAAGTTGCACTGCTGAGCGTATAAGAACAATGACTGGTCAACCAGCTTCCTCCTTTCTGTCATATTATTAGTTACAGCTGCTGTTCGGTTGATAGCTTTAAATTACATAAATAACTATTAAAGATAAAGAGACAGCTTGAAAGTCCTTATGGAAATATTTGAACAAGTCGTGGAAACTCCTTTGCAGTTACAATAAAATTAATCGGTTTGAGTTCGCCTGCGATTTTAAATGGAGGTGTTAAAAAAAAAAACTACACAGACCGACTTCCTGATGATCTTACCATAAAATGTGCCACCAAATTTGGCCGCCTCTAGAAATACTTGAAACTCTGCTGTGCTTTGGAGTGAACATCTCCCTTTACTTGTATTATTTCTATTGCATCTCAAGCTACTTCTTGCTGTCTCCTTTTTCTTACTCTATTTATCACATTTTCTGGCCTATGTAGGGCACCATTAAGGTTGTGTCTGTGTTTGAAAGCTGCTGTACAAACAAAATATCCTCGCCTATTGCTCTGGTGAGTTCTTATCATCTATGCAGGTTTTCTCTCCTCTGTGGTTCAGCGGACCTTTATTTCTCAGGGTTATCTTTCATATGTTTGTTCTACATTTTATTTAAATTTTGTCTAATGTTTTGATCATGTTTTGGTTTACTGTTCTGTAAGATAACCCTGAGTTAAAGGCACCAATAATAAACTGTAGTTATGGTATCTTTTATACAGCAGTTGCATATTCACAAAAACCCTCTTGACCTACATACATTCTAACTCTATATTTAACTAGAGTATATAACAGATATGCCATATAATACATAACCTATATCATCTTTTTATTCATCATAAATATGGAGCTGCTTCCTTAACTGTGCTGTCACAGCCCTGACACCTGTCATACGTTGCTGGTTTCAACAGAACCCACCGGAACTTAGTCCTTCCTTATCATAACATGTGTCCCTGCATGGAGTTTCATAAACTGTAGTCATTTCATTGCATGAAAGGAAGTCTTCCCATCTGAGGTGTCAGCTCACGTCTACACGGTGACGCAGCTCCTGGCGTCAGTAGAATAACTCAAGATGGAACAGTCAAATGGCTGTCGGGGGTGAAACACTAGGGGCTGGGTGGGAGAAAGAAAGAAGGGAAGGTTTATTACTATGAGTGAATCACTACCTATGATAAAGATTTCTACATACTCTCTACTTTATGTCTAAAATAATTGAGACAACAGGCTACATAATATAATACAACTGCCTTTATAAAAACTGTACTTTGAGTTCATTTTCATTCTTCTTATTCAACTATATGAAACAATTTACAACCGTAATGAGATCACTTATCACGGTTTATTTCTGTGATGTGGTAAATGCACCTCTAGAGGGCCTCTTAAACACGTTTTGAAACAATAAACTGGATGACATCTGGGAGGCACGCTCTACTGCATTCAGGGCCCACACAAGAACTAAAAAAGGGAATGAGAAAGAAAACTTATCAGAACAGACAGCAATGAATGGTCAGGAAAGTGACGGTAGAAAAAAAGGTTAATGCCACATTACACAAAAAATAAAACACATATTTATCTCTGCTTGGTGAAACTACTCTGGAGGGGTTTCAAAGTCAGCCATTAAAGGGGTATACATTATATCTATAAATTATATGTGTCCAGTAATCCTCCTAATGGAGAGAGGGTTTAAACTAGCTGACTAATTTCAATAAACCATTTTTTAAATGAAGACTATACTATGAAAAGTCACCTTTTGATGACGCTCACATTCATTCTATTATCATGGATCATGGGAATGTTCTTTTAGGCATTTATCATGAGGGGCACTGGTACACCTGTCTTTCTGTCTGCCTTGAATCATGCTTTCCTCTTGCCCCACATTATGAATAAACATAAAGGAGACCGGTGTTTATGAGTTTACTGATGAATCTTGGGGCAGTGAGTTTCATTAACTGCCACCATAAGAGTCGTCTCTCTGGGGCAATGATTGAAATGGGGCTCGAGGTATGGAATGTTAATTTCTCTGAGAATAGCAGAGACAGAAGCAAAGAGGACACTACAGGACATTTGTTCACCCTTGTTCTAATCAAGACCAGTCGTCAAGGATGTCTTCAGAAGAAAAAAAGAAAAAAAAAACATTAACCCAGGTCTTCTTTATGTAAAGGTGCAATAACAAAAGAGAAAGAGAAAAGAGAATAGGAAATCACAATCAAAATATCCTGTTGGCTAGTTTTTACAGGAATCATGTCTCTCCTCTTCATATCCATTCTGTCTTTTCATAAAGCATTGCTAAAAAGATGCGCTGTACATCCTGGGAGTAGAAAGATGAAATGGACCTTTTAGCACTAAGATTGAAGAGGAGATAAGTAAGGTACTGTAAGCATGATGAAATTCAAGACACTGGTTATCTTCACAAGACAAGAAAAAAAAAAAAAAGGGCCACCCGCACCCTGAAACAACCTATGGACATGCATTGCAGAACACCTGCCAGGATTTACTTACATACTTAATGTGCCATGACTATTATGATGGGGTTCTGTGAGTTCCAGCTCCCTGGTGAGTGGGTAGAGTTTGTACCATATACGGGCGAATATCCTTGGGTGAAAACTAACCCAGGCCTTTTATTGCTATAATAAATATTTCTATATTTACAGGGGATCACGCGCCATACTTGCATGCTATGGGGACCCCTCTTTCTGACACACCCACAGAGAACTTACTCTCTTGTAATTGAGAATCTTCATGCTGTGCTGTTGCCATGTTTGCTTTAGTAAAGGAGCAAACTGCCTCTTCCACCGCTGCTAACACAGTAACAGCAGCACAGGATGAACCGTTCGTTTCCCCACTTTAGAGATCACTTCGCTTTTCCTCCTCTCTTCCCTCACATTAAACACAGCAATAAATACTGCATGTGTTATTCCTCTTGCTGTTCCACCCTTTGCCTCAGCTCTTGTTTTGCAGTTCACGGATTGAGACATCTTCATCCCAGTCTTCTGTACCTCACAAGCACCATCAATAATTCTGCTAAAGAGTGCACTGAGCTGAAAATGGGAGGGGAGGTCGTGGGGGGGTAGTTGATGGCCTTTCCATTGCGCACTCAATCTGTCTGGCTCTCTCCGATCCTGTAGTGCTCCCACACTTCCTAACATGACCTTCTGCGATGTTGTTAATCATTATGTGCTGTATGGAAAACAGGCACACGCACAGCAGGAACACACAAGCACGCAGCCTTTAGCCCCGACCTGAGATAGCCATTCTTGATCAGCTGAGGTAGGTTCTCAGGGGGATATTTTGTACGGCAAAGAGCCATGAGCAGTGGCCATTATTAATCAGTGAAAAAGACTGAAAAATTAACGTGAGCAGAGGACGGTGGACATAAAATGCATGATGGATTCCAGATACTTGGGGTTGGAAAAACATATTGCAAATCTGTCGGCCTATTGAGATTAAATCTACATCACTTAAAGATACAAAAATTAAATTCTCACTATAATAATGTTTATCATGAGTTACCACAAAAGCGTGTCCACAGTGAGGCTGTACAAGGCAATGTCTGGAGATGTATTACATGTTGTTGCGGACCATGTCCAAAAAAAAGAAAAACAACTTTATGACATGGATAGAACGGTTAAGACACTCTACTGTATGTTTGTTCACATACAGAGCTGGGAATCTGAAATCATATTATTTCAAATTAATTTAAGAACCCGCGTCATACATGCTTTCATGAATCACGCTGAAAAAGTACATTTTTAGGCTGCAACTGGTGTTAATAGATGGCACTGGCCCTCCCACAGGGCATTACAACATTTATCTGTTTCCTCACATCCCACTGAGCCAATCCCTTATTTGAAACTCAGATCTCATGATACCAGATGAATCCGACATATTTCTCTGTAGAATGAAAGATAAATTTCGCAATCTCACTGGGAAATGTAATAAGACCTCCCTGGCTGGTCTTTGATATGTGTTTTTTTTTTCATCCTGCGAAATGAGCATGATTTTTAAAAGAGCTAATTATTTACATATTGGAAGTCTGTCATTTTGACACATAGGGATTTTATGTGTGTTAAAATGGTGCACAGCACTATGAGCTGTCTGTGAGCATCTAGTGCGGTTCACTCACTTGGAATTTATTTGGAAGACAAATAAACAGTAGTTTAGTGAAAAACCAAATCAGAATAAGTTAAACAGCTTTTATTAGCCAAGCTAGGAATGTGGGTCTGGAAATATGGCAATGGTAACAGGGTAAATGTTTTACCTGATAGATTAAGCATATGCTTATACAAAACTCCAATGTGCATGAGTACAGCCTCAAAGAGGCACCATCATGGCTGTAGAGTTGTGTTTAAATTTATTATAATGGGGTGAATTTTATTCTAAATTAGCCAATGTACGCATACAGTATTTCTACAGAAATTCTCCCAGGCTGCATCCACTAAATCAACGTTTTACTTACTCTTAGTGGAGAATCTCTGGTCGTTTTTTTGCTGACATCTTGAAATTAAAATTGAAATTGAAATGTATTTAATTCTTTTGGTAGTTACACAAACAGTTAGGAAACAGCTGTAAACGGTTAGGAAAATAAGTTAATGTAAAATGGGCAATAACTTCCAAGAAAACAACAACCAAATAACACAACATACATCTTCAATAAAAACTGTCCAAAGTAATATCAGAAAGAATTTATAATATTCCTACCATAATGTACTAATAAAAAAATGTTACATTTATCATATATTTTCATTCAAAATTGTCACAGTTCAGTTACAAGTTCACATCTTTCTGACCTATAATATTACATCAGTTCTTCCTCATGGTGAATTTTTCTCTAATTACCCCTTGATTCATTCATCATAGCGTGTAAAATAAAATGGGAGATAAAGGGCAAAGACACAGAGTTCACAGTCTAAATTGACAACAAAGTGAAATGAATGAGCTGCTGGAGAAGAGGGCCCACTGTGGTGGGACTAATAAAACCTGCAGGCTAGTTTGGAAGGAGGAAGGTCCTCTACCTGCCAATTGAATGAAGAGGAAATGAATGGATAAACAAGTTTTATTGGGGATCAGAAAAGAGAGATGCTGCTGTGAGCCCTGCAGTGTACTACGCCGCATCCCCACCGTAACCACTGCCACCCTTGTATTGTTCAAAGCCTCAAGGAACAAGCAGATTTATTTATTCTCGTATTTTTTTCTCTAATCTCTCTTTGCTGTTGCTAGCAACTCCCCTCAAGAGTTTAGCTCTAATGCAGAGCTATGCAAATGTGATCTCTTTTACAGTATATTTGCTCCTATCCAGATAAGTCCTCTTATCTGTCACTTCACACCTGCTTTGCTGCTGGTTTTTTTTTTGGGGGGGGGGGGGTTGCCCATTAGTATGGACTGGAAAATGCTGCCATCTCTTTGTGGACAATTAGGGGCGCACACCATGTTATGGAAGAAAAAATCTTCCCCTTATGTAAAGTTTCTATATGGTTAGATTGTATCTGTGGCAGACGAAACAGCCACACAGTTGCAGCACCACACGCAGAAGCCGACAGATTTTGAGTGCCCTCTTGTGCCTTGTCTAAAGCTTCTAAAAGGTATTGATTTGCGTAACGGCCCGGAGCCAGAGAGGTGATTTCTTCTCATCGTCCAGACCAAAGCGCTTATCCAAACGTCTGTCTGCTCAGTCACGGTGCCCTGAAGACTGTTTTTATTTCTCCAGTTTTTACATAAATTCTATTTCATCTGCAGTACTTTTGGCAACACTGGTGGATGATGCGGCCATGTTATGTCCCTTTAGCTAAAAATGGATGCTGGCGTTCATGATATAGGCTCCGGGCTTGGTTGTTGTTCCCACATCATTAGTGTACAAATCTTAAATTTTCTTTTTTTTTTTTTCTCCTGAAGCTGAGATGAATTATTGTTCCAACTTTGCAGCCATTCATCCTCGGGCCTTGGTCTAACTTTTATTTGAAATATAAAAACAGATCACAGTAAGCCTCTGCAACTTTGACAACATAATACTCTTTTTTTAATTTCCTTTACACATTCCATAATAAAAATGCCACCCAAAAATAGATTGTGGTGATCATTTACTTGTTCTTCACAGATAAGAACTACTCTGACATGATATATAAAAGAAAATCTGGAAACTGTATCAAAATGCTTTATAGCATCTCTACTGTTGTGAATAATCAAGTTTTAATTATATTTGGTATATGTGGCTTCATGAGGGCACTGGCATGGAAATAATGGGTTTTGATGGAAGGGCTGGCTCGCTCCTGCTCTTGGGGCCAGAGGGTAGCAGGGAGCAAGAAGATGCCAAACAACAGACTGAGGCAGGATATAAATCAAATCTCTCTGGAGACAATAGGGCTCACGGCACACACATACACAGAATGTGTTCTCTGTGGTCTGGGAGCTTCAGTACCCCAGCCACTTCAGAACTTGTTGGGAATAGAATCATGCAAAAATGAATACAACAGTACAATGGTAAAGGGGATGGAAAGCTGTAAACATTTGGTTTTAGAGAAATTTGCAGGGATAATAAGTATTATCACTCAGGTTTTCTGCAATTTATAGGTTGATAGTATGTGATAATAGTATGCATTGTCTTTTATCTAAACTAAAAAACTGAAACTAAAAGATTCAAGCAAAAGACTGCAATTGAAACTTTTAATTACACATGATGGTGGTGTCTCTGCCAATTAATGCCCTGTCCAAATTCAGAGATTGGACATCCCTTCCTACCTGTCTGCAGCAGTTATGTGTGTGATCTGTCTGGCTTTCTGGTTCAGGCCCCAGGAGGAGGAGTATGGAAGGACTTCAGGAAATAGTCTACACCTGAGTGGCTTGGGCCTGTTTGTATTTAAGTGGCCTCATTTTATAACCTCCCTTTCTTTGCATCCCAGCAGGCCTCACACCTGCTAGTTTGGGACAAGGTTTTGTTTTTTGACTTTATTTAATCTTAAATTCAAAATTTATATATATATTTTTAATCTCTCATGTGTGACTCTTCTTTTCTCTCAGTCTTGGCCAGTTTTTGACAAACTGGGGGCTCATTCAGGAGGGATAAAAGTAGACCATAATCACCTGCAGGCCATCAGACAATTCTGAGATTGTTTTGTCCTGGGTAAATAAAGGCAGCCCATCTTTTCTGCAATTGCTGAAGCTCCCAAAATGCGCAGGCTGGCCTCTTGTGATGTCTTCAGTCTACAAATGCAGACTTTAAAGTGGCCAGCCTTTGAAAACAGACACTACAGAAGTGTTTTGATATCCATCCATTTCTGCCAGTTTTCTTTGCCCAGGCTCGTCCTTCAGCTTGTCCTGGAGGATCCTGTGATGTTACCATGCTAGGTTGGATATGTAATTCCTTCAGTGTGTTCTGTCTCTGCCCCACTGTCTCCTACAGTTAAACCTGCCAGGAAAACCTCCTTTGATAATCAAATGAAATAGTGAGGCTGTGTAGATGTAATTCAGTCCTGAAACACAGTCTGGTCCCATGAGCCACGACAGGCAAAAATAAAAGCAATGACCCTCCTATATTCTGTGCTAAGAAAAAAAAGAAACTGGTCCATTAATTAGCACTTTCTAGGTGGTTACTCAGCAATATGTGAAAGATGGCATCCAAAATCCTTACAAGGGGATCCTGCCTAAGAGCAATGATTCAAGTGCTGCATATTGCGGTTCTATATAAAACAAGTATTGATTGGCTCTCACTTCTACGACCATAAGTTATGAAGATGGGTGTTTTCACTCAGGCTTGTGGGAGCTTTTTATTTCAAACTATGTCAGTGTAAGATGGACAAACTGAAGTAGTCCTCAAACCGCACTGAGCTTGGTACTCAAATGTAAAAACTTGGAGTGACTCAGCTCATGGGCTTACACCTATTTTCAATGAGCTACTTATGGACATTTACAGATGGGCACTTCCCTCTGTTACATAAATCAAAAGCCTCAAAGCTAACAACATCATTTTTGGAAATATGCCTATTCACGCCAGGAAGACTCTGCACCCAGTCAAGTAGTCCAGCACATGACCCATCATAAAATCTTGACAACTTCTTTTTACACTTCAGCTTCTTCACAGATTAAACAAACAGGGGGTAACATGTTGATCGGTGACCTGTAGAGGTGCTGGTAGGTGGGTCTTGTTACCTTCGAACAGAGCCAGGCTAGCTGTTCCCAGTCTTTGTGCTGAGGTAAGTGGCTGTATGCTGTAGTTTCACATTTACTACACAGACATGTGAGTGGTATCAATCCTCTCATCTAATCCTCAAAAAGAAAGCAAACAAGTTTACTTCCCCAAATTTTTGAACTATTCCTTTAAATTACTACTATTTTTTTACTTACAGTGTTCAGTAAAGTCAGCAAAAGAAACATTCAGTCCTTGTAAGATTTTCTCATGCATACTTGCAACCGTTGTTATTTTTTGATCCCAGTACTTGAAGCTGATTAGTAATTATCAGTCATTATCCTGCATTCAAGCCCAAGTGCATGGCCTCCTTCACTACCAAAGCTTTGACCTGGCCAGGCAGAGCACACGGTCAGTGTCCTCAGAGGTTTTTATGTGCCACTATATAAGGAACCCAAAGCCTCGCCTGATCCAACAGTTCCAAAGGCTTCCCTCCCTGTGGCTGGTGGATCACAGGCCTCTGTATTTTTAGCTCCTAAGGACTTAATACACAAATATTTCATGGAGGATGGCTGTTGATGAGAAATGGATGACTATTATTCATACTTATGATCGCTGAGAGACAGGGGTCTTCGACCTACCCGTACATTACGTAAACAGAAAGAAGGCTCCATCAGGAGATTGTCCTGGGAGCTGCATGTGATGTCATCTTTTCACATCGCAAACATTAAACTTGAATGCAGAATAATCAGTGTTGTACAACATTTGCAGTATTGTACCATGAACTATAATATGAGAACTTGTAACTTTCAAAAGTATTTATAAAAGTATTATCCATGAGAATGTTTTTAACAGGTTCATTTTTTGTAGCAAAAGCACTTACAAACCAACATGACTTGACTTCGTACACGCTATTCAGCAATCAGTCATTCCTTAGTTAGCCTTTCTAATTTGCATTTCATTTATCACTGAAAATTGTTCAATTATGGATTACATGTATTTGACACATCATATGTCATGCACTGCATAATTTAGAATTGTTACGAGGGGAATAATGTGGGCACTGGGATCAAAGATGAGCTCACCTTTCATTACAAGACCCTGCACTAATTCTTCTTATAACTATCTCCCCCATCCTCACAGGAATTTTGAACCTGAGAGGGGGAACCTGAGTTAGGGTTCAGTTACAATGGAAAGCAGCTTCATTAACCGTTTTTATGGATATATAAATAAGCTAAAGCTGTTCTTAAATGCTGATGAATTAAAACTACTGAAGCTATGTGACTTACTGTATGATTACATCTCTTGTTATCAGTAATTCAACTCTTCATACATGAGTTCTAAATGTTGAATGGGAGGTGTTATACTTCATAGCAAAGGGGTTAACAAACACTCGTGCATTTTTATCTATTTACCAGTCCATTGCAGTGTGTTATAAAAAATTTCTTAATTTTTAAATTAAATTTTTAAACTCATTGAAACTCTTTTATTTAATACTTAATTGGTGACTGGTACTGAGGAAAAGGTGCTTTCTCATCCTGTACAACTTCATGTAATGAATATTTCTGAATCTTAACCGGCCAAAAATCCAGTACGTGCTCAACTGTATAGCCTGTTTACGGAGCCCTGGAGTCTCTCACAATTAACAGGACGGGTAGCGTTACAGGCACCTCAAATGTATACTGTAGTTACAAAAACTAATGTTCTGCCTGTGTATCTGAGCTTGCTGCCAGATATTCTCATTCATCTGGAACCCTTGTACCATCAGAGGGAGATATAATTTCAGTGGCGATTTCAGAGAGATTCCTCAGCACGCTTTCTGAGTAACATGCGACACATTTTAATCATCTTTTTATTCATTGCTTCCCTGGATAGCCTGGGAATTTTGGGAATGCCTCATTATATGAGCACTTTAACTGAGTTCAGAAACCCAAGTGCGTCTCTCCTGGGCTGGCTGTCATTTGCACTTAAATTAAGAAGGTATTTCTTGTCTCCAGTGTCAGCATACAGATGAGTTCTATTTTGATTCGATTCATTGACTGTTACAACCATATTGCCTTAATTACATCTTTTCTAATTTGCTCTTGATTAACTCATTTGTTATACTATGATATAGTTAGTGCTGGTTATTAGACTTAAATAATGACAATGATGGATGAAAATAACGGATGTGTATATGATCTCTCTGTCACCCGCTTGCTCCCAGGTCCTGACAGCTGCCTTGTAAACAATGTAGAATAGGGTGCCAAATCAGTTGGCACATTCATGACTTGACTACCGCCTGCTTTTGACACACAATGATTGGCATCCACCTGTCATTGGCTAGGCACTTGTTTGATTTGATCCTCTTTCCAAAATCCTTCCCAACGTGTGTGGTGCCTCATGCATACTAAGCAGAGGGCTGCCTAGGAGGTTAAGTAGTTCATTATCTGATTATAGAAGACCATTTGTGGAATCACCAGCATTAATGAAAGAAGAAAGCAGCAGAATTTTAGTGGCAGAGAATCAGATGTGGCAAAAGCATGCTGAATATTTTTTATCACATGCATACACTCTTAATTTTAAGTACAGAATCAGTAATATCTTCAGAAATAAATGAAAATGAATCCATTTTGTATAATCAGAATATTAAATAAAATGTCCAAAGGTTCTGAACAACAACAAAAAATGCTTCCATTTAGTGAAATAAAAAATCTAGACATGAAATTTACACTTCACATATTTATTGGTACCTTTTTGATTATTTTTGTAATCTTATTAAGAAGCTTCACAGTCATAAAACTGTTTAGATGCTTCCAGGACACGGTGCTAAGAAAGAAATTCTATGAAGGAGTGTGTAAGGGTTCATGAGACTGTGGAAAGAGACACACAAGATATCTGCAGAGCTCCAGGCCGACCTGGAGCAATCTGGAGTGATGGTTTTATCCCATACCATACACGGCACACTGAACCAAGTAAAGCTCCATGGGCCAAGGCCAAGGAGAAAGCCACTATTGAAAGACAAGCACAAAAAGGTTTGCCAAAGCTTTCATAGATAAGCCACATTCTTTCTGGGGTAGTGTTCTATGGACAGATGAAACCAAAGTAGAGCTCTTTGGGACAGCAGTGCATCGGATTATTTACAGGTGGCGAAATGACCTACAGTAAAACATCGTTGAGGCTCTATCATGATGTGCAGCTGCTTTGCTGGAGGCAGTGAATGTATCAAAAGAACGATGGAATCAGAAGATTACTGAGGCATTTTAGAGCAAAATGTGCTGCCCAGTGTCAGAAAACTAGGTTTGAAGCAAAGGTCTTGGGTCTCAGGACAACGACCCAGAGCACACATCCAGCAGCACAAAGCGATGGTTGAAAAGGAAGACATGGACTCTTTTTAAACTGTCTGGGCATTAGTCCTGACTTAATCCCATTTAAAACCTTTGGAGAGAGCTGATATCTGCCGTTCGGACTCTTGCAAAAGAGCTTGAACACATAGCAGTGGAAGAGTGGTAGAAACTACCCACAGACAGGTGCAAGAAGCATCTAGATGGCTACAGGAAATGTTCAGAGGCTGAGATTTTTGCAAAAGGTTCTGCAGCATATTATTAGTTAAGGGTGCCAATGATTGCGTTTGTATAATTTTGCTACTACGCAAGTTTTTTTTTCCTTTGTTCAGTAACCTTGGACATTTAATTAAAGCATCCTGGCCATCGGGCCATTTTACAAAGTCGGTTATTTTGCATTTATTTCTGAAGATATTCTAAATTCTGTACTTAAAATACCACAAGCCAATAATCTCAACCAGAGGTGTAACCTGGTGAGTACTCACTTTGGGACATAATAGCTAAATGTGAAGTGTGAAGTGTCCAAGATAATAATCGGTTCTGAAAAATTACAAGTGGCCAATGATGTCGTGCTGATTGAGGAATTGTTCTTGAGTTAATTATTTAGGCAAGAGCACATTTTTTTCTTCTATTTATTTTGTTTTGATCAAAATGGATGAAAAAGTGGGTCAAAACATGTAAAGTGGTTTTGATGCATATTAAGCTATATTTGATTCTACATTTTTGTAGAATCTATATTTTATTGTTTAATTTCGGCATCACATTACGTATTTGTATTTTACTTAGTGTGAGTTAATGACCATTTACTGTTTCCTCTGACACCAACAAGTAGACATCTAGACACTTGACAAATTATGTGCAGCATGAAGATTAATTAACTGCTTAATTTTGGTGGCAAACAGTTTTGACTCTATCAAAACTTGGAGCCAATACTTGACCGCAGGTAAGCGAATGTCAAAACTGGTTTTAAAAAATTGTAACAGTAGTGTAACAGTGTATACGATATGACGGTGAGAGGAATATCCTTTATGTCAGTCAGAGCAGTGTTTGCTCTGGGTTCTGAAGTCTGATGGATGTGCAGCCGTGGTGGGCTGCTATGAATCATTCAACCTGTCAAAAAATGCTTCTGCATAGTAAAGAAAAGCCAGATCTGACATCTTTATCCGCATAACAAGGAAGGGCAGCGACTTCTTACAGACAAATCTCAACAATTTCTTTGATGTAATCCACATGTTTTATTCATCAAGGGCTTATGGTGAGATTTGTGGTTTGGCCAAGTGCTGCGTGTTGAGCCATTTAGCACTAATTCCCCCTGAAATACCTGTTATTGTTTGTGCTTTAACATTATTACTATATCCTTTAAATCTTTTGGCTAATGGATCTGTCAGACAACCACAAATGGATTTAAATTAGATTAAACATCTCTCTGCATCGGTTGTCTGAGCTCCTGATTGGACCAGACGAGTTGAGTTATTATGATTAAACTCAGTGTTTATAGACGAATGATTCCAGCCTACCTGAAAATCGATGAAGGACACCTCAAGGACCATTTTCATGAGAGGTAGCCTGTGTTGCATAATAAGGTTTCTCCAGTTTCTACCTGGTGATTAATTACCTTCAATGCTGGTGTTGAGCTTAGTCATTTAGTTTTTGTGGAGAGGCATAAGCTTCTTTAATGCCTGTCTCAGATTCAAATATGGGTTTTATTAGCCATGGTATAACATCAACCTTTTTTGGACCTGTCACACAGTCTGCGGCGTCCATTGCTGGAGGGCTCCTCAGTTTCCTTCTCATGCTAGATTGAGTGAGAATCTCCTGTCACCCAGCGGGTCAAAGATGGGAATCGCTTCACACAACACATTTGTTCAGATGAAAGTTTATTTTTCACCTTTATGACTTTGCTGCTCCACTTCCTGTATTTTTACAATAATTCCATATCAGAGGTTATGGTGGGTTGTTTAAACCACATAATATATGCATGTAAACACTAGTCAAGGCCATGAGGTCCCAGTAATTTGTCACAGATAATCTATTACCTGCTTTTGCAAGATGAAATACCCAAATCACAGCTGACCTGCTTGAAGCCTGTCTAAGATTGTGTGGCCATGAAAGGTAGAAGCTCTCTTGTAATGGAGTTTCAAAACAACACATAAAATGGAATTTGGTGCTTCTGCCCATAATGCTAACAATATGGGATATTTTATGTTTTCATAAATGCTTTTATATAATGGCTTTCTGTCAGACCAATGCTCCAATCCAGAGCAGATATTTCCATGATGCCTTTATGCACCGTCACGAATTGTTTGATGTGTTTTAATGACTTTCATTCCTCATGTTGAATGATTGATAATTGTAGTTTTTAAGCGTTACAAGTGGAAGTTTTAAATGATTCAATTTTTGTGTGCAGGATACTGTGCAGAATATTTATCGGCCTATTCGTACTTTCGTACTTCCGCTTATCCTCTGAGGGTCGCTGGCTTGGGCCAATCCTAGGTGACACTGGGCAAGATACGGGGTACACCCTGAACAGGTTGCCAGCGAATCACATAATTTTTCAAATAATTTAACAGCTCATTTATATATTAAACTGGAGAAATTGTTTTTCATTTACCATCACTTTTCTGAAAATAACTAATGGTGTCGCCAATGATATGGTCCACGACAGTAATTTTTTTCTTCAATATCCCTGATACTTAGGAATAAAATGGTAGTTTATATCTACATGGCAACCATGGTAACCGCCCAGAAGATAATACTGACCTGTCATCTTTCACACACTCAGCGTAAACAGACAGGCAGGGGTAAATGGCAACATCTAGGCTGTTTATTGCACAGCAGAATGAGCTGGAAAAAAACAGCGCAGCAATACTCCAGGAAGCAGCTCTCTCAACCTCTGCTAGTACTTTCCATGTCCAAGCTGACACTATTTTACCCCAGTTTTGTTTTTTGTTTTTTTTTTAAGAATAGAAATCTAGTTTGTGCCTTTAGGCTAGTAACATTAACAAAACAAAATAACAAGGATTTCTTTTTCAAATATCTAGCAAACTGATAAGAACTGCTCTTGTAACTGAAGACAAAAGTTGACTTTACAGTGTGAGCCTCCTAATGGAGTGTCAGGCTCCCTAACACTAATTAACACATATATTACAAGATAGGTCTAATTGTTCTGACCACATGTGGAGAGGCATGACCATCGCCCTTTCTGCACTCGAATTGTTATTGTTATAGATCAAACAATTATCAAAGGGGTGAGTACTTAAGACCTTGATGTGCAAATAGATTAGTCTCCCATAACATTATCCGTCTAGCAAAAAAAAAAAAGTGTGTGTGTGCACGTGTGTATGTGTTTTTGTGGGTGAGTGGGTGCATCCATTTATATTGCAAATATTGCAATGCACCAATCCGGTTGCATAAATACATAAATGATGTGCTTTTACTTTGAATTATATTTTTCCCTCCTTTGATAATTAAAGCTCTTTTTTCCTATTGCCGTCAAGTTTTGATACTAACTGGAGCCAGTCTTATCGCTGAATTTAGTTTAGGTTTAGAACTAATCTTTACACATCTTAAAAATGCTGATGTATTTGTATACACCAGGTTGGAAGTTAGGAATTTGTAGATCAGGGCTCATGTGGGATCAGTGTGGGATGAGATCAGGAAAGACTTTACACGCGGGGACTTTGTACTATACAATCTCATGTGCAGATTCAGCACTTGCATCTGATGCCGAGGGTGTTTTCACTCCGCTTGGTGAGATTTACAGTAATGACAGAAACAAATGGACAAATCACAACTGATCTTTTCCAGTCCTGCCTGATGGATAGTTACTATGCAGTTTGTCAACACTTGCAAATGTGGAACTCTAAAAAAAACACAGTTCCTTCTTATTCAAACACAAGCTCATCTTTAATGGTATAATGTTCTCAGTCAGCTATTAATTGTTCTGTGTTGTATAAGAATTCATATAGTCTACTTTAACTCCTGTCTACCTTTTTATCTACAGCCTGTTATTAAGAAGCGACAGCAGGCAGTTCATCTGTATTCAAGAAACCAGCGGAGTGACTGGAATTGTATGATTTGCCTAGTCAATTTAACAGCTCTGTGTTATTGAACTAATATTTTATTTGTTTGTTAAACTTTATTCCATCATTATCTAGGGTCTAGGGGACAAATTATATGACAAAAATCAAATAACTATATGGAATGTGGATGGTAGATAGGCTTGAACTGGGTTGCTGTGGTTTCCAGGTGAGAGCCGAACACTATGATTGTGCACTCAGATGCAGTGAGCACATGAAAATGATAAACCATTAATAAACCTGGTTTATTGTAATGTTTGATAAATGGGTCACTTTTTTTTTGATTTTGAGTAAAAGGGATAAAGCGAAGACCTTTGTTTCGATACATTCATTTTAATATTCATTATCAATTTACATACATGTCTCTTTTAACGAAAGCATTTCGAAAGGTTAGCCCTGGATATAAAGTAACCAGCTTTATAATGGGTAAATTAAGTGAAAACAAAGTTATAGCGTATTTGGTAGGGAGAAAAACGAATTTCAGAATAAAAGCCCATTAAATTGGGAGCTGATTAGGGAACTGTGAACCCATGCATAGGCGGATGTGGAGGTCAGGTGATGCCTAAAGGCGGGAAATAATGAGGATAACTGTGGAAGAGACGGATAGCAGGGTCTGAAATGACACAACGACTGGCAGACTGACAAAAGGAAATCTAAATATTACCAAGGATATTTAAAACTGGTTGCAGTCATGGCACATATTCTTGTTAATTTGGCCCATAAATTCACAACATGATCCAGCTGTATATTGAGGGCATTCAGCGAGGCTCCAGAAAGATTTGGATTAGTTCCATTCCACTGATATTTAATTCATTTGCGCATCTGAACAGAATAACAACGAGGAAAAAATTGAATCAGATGTCAAATTGTTGCACCGAGCGATATACCTCAGCCAGAAAAAAAGTCTCCTCCGGAGGTGTGCCTCTAAATCTCAATCTTGTCAAATTAAGGCGCAGGGCCCAAATCTGGTTACGGAGGACTGGACGTGAAGATACTCGGGGATCCCCGCGTGTGGATAAAACGCTCCGTCGCAACTTCGGGTGGCGCCAGAGCGCAAGAAACGAGGAAGGGGGAGTGAAAACCCAGCTCACGGGTTAATCTGCCGGGAGAATCGCTCCGTGGCTTCGGCCGTGTGAATTTCTCCAGCCGGCCGGTTGGACCTGCCACCTGTCGGGAACGGTGAACAGGCTGCGTCGCCGAGAACCGCGCGGACCTCTCCCACTTTTCTTTTTTTTTTTGTTTTTAAATCACTGAATAAATAGAAGAAAAATAATTAAAAAAAAAAACTCCTCGTCTGCGTTGTTTGTGCGGTGGTAGCCCGCATTAGTGAAATAAACACGGACAACTTTGTCCGACCGGCTGCGCAGGAGAAAGTGAGCCGCACGCAGGGACTGGCACTGGTGAGATTATAAACGGAGTCGCTGAGCGCCCGGGAGGCTCCGAGCCCTCTCGCTTTGAAGATTAGAGGGTTGACGACGTCTGAAGGACACTAAGAACAGGATTAGGTATTGTGCAGGCTAACCTACTTCTCATCGCTCCTATACATCTTGTCCTCTGAATATTTGCGCAGTGACCTTTGGTGCACTTGGAATACGGGTGCGCCCCTGAGGTAAGGAGATCATTTTTGCTGCTGCTGAAATTTTTTTTGTTAACTGTTGGGATTAATTAATCATATATCTATATATCTATAAATATCTATATCTATATATATATCTCAAGTTATGCCAGACAGCTAAATCCACTCTGAACATTTAGCAGTTGCTGTTTGGAAAACGACAACCCTTTGGAGCCTGTTACGCGCAGGTGCCACCGCGATCCCTTCGAATAATATCGATGTGTATCTGACAGGCACGGTGTTAGTCGTGAGTTCTCCCTTGTGTGTGTGTGTGTGTGTGTGTGTGTGTGTGTGTTGTACGGCTTTTATCCAGGGACCTCGCACGGTGTTTTTCACACGCTTAACACGTCAACCTGCCCGAGCGCTCAGAGGATCCGACGCTCCATACGCATGAAGGCTTATGCGATTCTCAGAATGTGTAAACCACCAATTTTGGGGATCAATACCTGAGCGATTCATGTTTTAGTCTGCGTAACTACACGTTTGGCACCGTGGCGAAAGCCGCTATGAAATGCCTCGTCCCGCAACGATCAGGGAAACACAAATGATGTCTGTGTGAGCTTTCTCCCCTCGGAGTGCCACTGTTTAATGGACACATGTGATTCGGATCATCTAGGATGGTGCCATCCTTTCTCTCTCTCTCTCTCCCTACGCCGGAGCAAAAAAAAAAAAGGAAACATATTTCTTGTCATGAAATATATGGAGTTTGCTTCAGATGATACAGATTAAATTCTTTTGAATTAGCAAAATTAATGAAACATTAAAGACCATGGCATTTATTCTGGGAAGAAAATGAGCACATCATTATGCTCACTTATAGATTTGACTGGCTCTACATCAGCTTTAAATAATGTGCAATTTATTGTTCATTTATAAAAAAAAAAGCATTAAATCCTTAGAAAATATTTTAAAAATAGCTTTGAATTGATGATCTAAGAGTGCATGTGCATTCATTCCTGTCCCAACCCAGTGCACAGAAGCCTCACTTTATTGGACAGCATAATAATGCACTGTCTCCTGCCTTGAACTGCAGTTGATCCATCTATGCAACTGCAAGCAACTGCAGACCAATTGCAATAAAACAAAAGGCACTGTGATTTTTTTTTTTTTAGGCTAGTTAGGAATAAAGAAAACCCCTCTGCAACTATATGGTTCTGTATTCTGAGGGAGAGCGCAGCTTGACCACCACCACATTTTGTTAAATTTAAGTTTTTTTCTGATCTCCCTTATCTGCCTATAACACACATTAACTGTTAGAAGCCAACTCACATCCTAATTCGACTGTGTCATCCTAGGTTGTTGCAGATTGGTAATATTCATTCAGTGAGATTAAAAATATCGATACTGCTTCCAGGAGTATGAGCATAGTGTTGCTTACAGTGAACATCAAGAAAGGGCAAACAATGCTGTTATCCTGCTCTTGAGGGATGCGCTTAAGAATGTTTCTCTCTTCGGGTGCTATGTTATTTTATGTGTACTAACAGTCCCCGGCAGCTACAGGTTTGGGAAGTGCCCTGGAAGTGCGCAGAGAATATGTAAAAAGCATTGCTGCAGGATGTCTTGACGAGTCTAGGGTTGGGCCAGTTCTTTCCAGAGGCTCACATTTGGGAAATGAGAGATGAAGAGTAGCGCGGTTCGGGCCAGCCAGACTCCATTGATATTCTGCCTGTGTCCTGCTCCATAGGCAGCCCATTGTCACGGCTCGCTCAGTGGGATAGTATCTGATGATTGAAGGGGTATGGAAGAGGGTTGAAAGCCAGCTTGGAAAGAAACTAAAGCATCATTTATTGTAGGTTAAAGATATGTCTTCACAGTAATGGCTGATAGCATGTATGCATGTATGCTGTCTGAGTTGCATGGATGCAAAAATATAACAATTGTTTTTTATGATATGCACCTTACTACAAGCCCAAACTAATTCTAAGAGTGGAGTTGCAGTTAGATGAATATTTGACAAAATTACACTTGATTTGTTTGGTACCCCAGGGCTCATTCATTTCCTCTAGTTGTACCCTCGATTGCATGAAAATAAAAAAGGGAATTCCAGGAAAAGCAGGTGCAACCCAAGTTTCAAAGGGTGCAGCTTCTCTGATGTCAGGTGCAACAGTGCCACACTGTGTGGCCACTCAGCCTCTGTAAGATTCATGGCCAGCGAAGCGGAAAGATTTATCTGTCGTGAGTGCATGAAATTGCAATGCTCTGCAGTATTCTGTCCAGGGGTGGTGAGAGAGACAGATCCTCCATTGCTCTGGGAAATAAAGAAGTAACAGAGACGAGCCATGCACGAAAGAAGTAGCAAGCACTAATGGCTGCCTGTCCTTTGTGTCAGGTACAAGTGATCAAGGCTGTGGTCTTTTTTTTTTTTTTTTGAAAGGGAGAAAAGAAAAAAAACAGAGAAGAGCAGCCATGTAGAGGAAGTAACAAAGAAATTCATCTTAGGACTTGAATAGTAACTTTTGAAAGATGCCATGGAAGTCCACACACTGAAGTGCAAGAGCTTACTAGTGGCTGCAGTAGGGAGATTACTGTACATAAAATGGTGTACATATATTTAAAAGATTGCTCTGGAATAAAGAAGAGAATTATCCAGAACTACAAGATACTGTTTTTTTATCCTGTAAAGTTCCAATCATTAGGTTTTAAGGTATCACTTTTAATGCGATATACTAACATACGTTTGACTTTTTTTTATATATATATAGGCAACATTATGGGATTTTGTCTGCACAAAACAGTTGAAAGAGTCAGTAAAGCTTCATTTTTTTTAAATTTTGGGAGGACCCATGGGCTGCTGTGATCTATAAATCAAAGGGTATAATATTTCATCAGTTCAGTTTTGAAGTGTTTTAAATTAACAGCCAAAATCAGGTTGTAATAGAGCTCAAGTAACCGCCATGGTCGGCAGCTGCAACAGAAATTGTGTCCAGGTCTCCACTGAAGCATTAAGGGAGAGGATGATTGCATTTAAGTTATCTCAGTGTGCCAATACCAATAGTCTCAAAATTAATGGAAAGGGAACTTTAAAGGAATATGAAATCCAGGAATCTGGACGCACTGCAGATCTTTTCTGTTCTTTCCCTCACTTTCAAACACAATGACTAGTCCTGACCTTCTTCTCAGATAAGACCTGTTTGTACTAGTACTAGTACTAGTACTAGTACTAGTACTAGGTACTAGGTACGAGGTACAAGGTTTTGGTGTTTTTTTGTTTGTTTTTTTTAGATTTGGTTAACAGACATTTTTGCAGTAGGGAGCACAGTCAGCTAATCTACAGTAGAACCCAACAGTGTGCTGAAGGGCAATTTGCTTCTCAGCCCTTGTGCTTTCACCCTCTTGTTAAGTCTCTGTGTCAGTGCCACAGTAACTACTGCTGACTGGGCAGCAGTGTCTTGTTAAGTGTTAGTATTGTTTGGGGATGCTGGCCTTTTGATTGGAATCCCAGATTTTTCAGAGAAACGATGTGTTGAAATGAAGGGCTTTCCTTCAAAAATGATTACCTAAGTGTCTTTGAGAAGGGCAGTGGTCAACAGTGAAACAAAAGTTGTGCTGATTGGCTCCCGGATGTGTGTGTGTGTGTGTGTGTGTGTGTGTGTGTGTGTGTGTGTGTGTGTGTGTGTGTGTGTGTGTGTGTGTGCGTGTGCGTGTGTGTGTGTGTGTGTGTGCAAGCCATGTGTAATCTCTCCTCCATGTGAAACACTTATCAGATGTTTCTCTGAGTAATAAAGAGGCTCCATAATAGTTTCCTCTTCACTGAATCTCCCATTTTAATAACAGTGTCAAATTACAAATCCAAGCTGCCAATTACACCATCTGCAAAAGCTAAAATTAAACACTTATCATGCTGTTGATATTTGTGCCTTCGCCCTTTGAATCAATAATTAGATACAGACTGAAAGTGGTTTGTTGTTTACCTGCCCTTCAGATAAAGTCCATCTAATGAGAAGGATCCAACCAGTACATAAGTAAGTATATTAAGTGTCATCTCCCTGTAGCAGCTGCATTTGAATTTATCATTTAAAATTTTTGCTCAAGGAACCTCTGATAACTTGTTTTATCAGGGGAAACAATTTGACAGAATCAGATATGCAGATTATTTTCATCTATGATTTTGGAGGAAGTTTGCAAGTGTCTATACATATGTTTGCTGATTGGAATGCTATTAGCATAAATTAATATTTGCCCCAGCTCCAAATAAATACTGCTGTACAAAAAGCAAATGGAGAGGAAGGATGTGAATTACCATACTATGATAATAGCTTGACTAAACATTGACTGCATGATTTGTAGGTGTGGACAGATAACATTGTGGCCATGTTTTAATTTCACACTTGAGTAAGAGTATTTATCTGTGGCTAGACAAGAAATTGTATATGTTCTGTAACTTTACCATACAAGATGACTGCTCAGATCTTCAGCGACCTTCCCTCTATATGTGCTTCAATAGCATTAGAATATTGTGAATTATATTACCTAAAGGATTTACAAAGGTGACTTGAAAAATTGCTTTTTCACTAACTCACTAAATCAGCCTGTAGAATGTCAGAAAGTGACTCAAAGTTTGTCTTTTTAAATCCAGCTGGAGTTGTTTAAATCTTCAATAAAACACATTTGTTTTTCATGAAGTTAATATAACTGTGTTGGCACATCATAATTATAAGCGACATGTTCAAATTACTCCGATAGACCTACCACCAACTTGCATTTATTTTTTTTGTTGTTTGTTTGTTTGTTTGTTTTTGGCCACTCTAAGGGGTAGTGCAACAAGCAGTAAACACAAAATCATCATATTGTGCAGTATGCTAGCAAACAGTTGCCAATTTACATATTTGGCAGGGATCGAGCAATATTTGGATTATTCTGGTCTATTCCACCCAGTAAATTTAAGTCCAATTTTTTTATTCTTTATTTTATGGGCAGGTAGTTTACAGTGACTTTTTAGAGCTATTTCACTGAAAACAGCTGCCTTTTAGAATGACTCAAAACAGTAAGGTTTTGGTCAAAGAACCTAAACAATCAGTTAAAGTAATGATGGAAAAAGTCTTTGTAGAGCTGAATTTTAACTGCAGAATCAGGTGATAATTATCTGTGAGTAAAATTAACCCCTTTTGCATTAGTAGTCATTTGATCAACTGTTGATATAAAGTGTAAAAGCTATTGTGGATGGAATTTTACAAAACTGTCAGTAAATATTTGAAGGAGGAACAAAACACTGGCAAAAATCCCTGCACGCTGCTACATCTGGTTCTGACTGGTTTACTTGTGTGTGGTGCAGCTATTTTGGGATGGTCACTCAATCTGAAACTTTAGATACTTGTGAACTCAAAAATGCACTTGGTGGATTCACAAGCCGATGAGTCCAGCACTGATCCTGCTGTGCACTCAAACGCCCTCGCTAGGAGAAGCACCATCAGTACGATGATACTCGAACTGAAGTCTACGATTTATCATATTCAGAGATTTAAACAATTTCAAACATAAAATAGACCTCAAAACACAAGGTTTTGCCCATCCTGGGCCTTTGAAGGATTTTAGTCTCAGAGGTATAAATGTGTAAGTACATGATTAATACCCCCAAACCCATAAAACATCTCCAAATACCCTCGTTCTCTCTTGAACACACATACACAGCTTCTTTTTGAATATCTTTTTCAAGCCTAAAAATAGGAAGATGCACACAATGCTATGAAGCTCTGAGCCAATCACAGGTTTTGGGAGCATGATATGTGATCCTAAGGTGAAATTTCACAGATTATGCTTCAAATCAGAGTTGATTCTAAAGTAGTTTTGTGATTTTTCTCACCACATGACGTGTTTGATTTGCTAAGAATAATCACACATGTAGTCCTAAAGCTCCAGGTAGTGTCAAAAGTAGCTGAGGGGTCATTTCTGGCCATGTAGGAGGAATATCAGTTCAAATGGGGTGATTGACAGCCAGTCAGATTTATTCATCTGCCATTATCAAAGTAGGATATAATTATCCTGGCAAACATATTTTGGTTTGTGAAGTTTTCTAAAGAAAATACACAATATGGAGTGCAGCAGTGGCTAAATGCTTTTTCAATGGTTTATAACATTTTTATTCAAGTCATTTCAAAATTTAAACTGTATTCAGAACTAAGCTACATATATGTCAGAACAGGAAGTGAACAATTTATTCAGGTGCCCTAGCGTTGTCGTCAGAGTTGATGCTCTGCTTGCATTCACCATCATATTGATAAATGAGTATTTTCAGTAATGCTGCTGTTCCCACTCCACAGCTGTTTGGCATGGGAGGGGATCCTGCTTGTGTTCACTGTTAAACTAGACCTAATTTTTATTTGTTGCTGAGATATAAAGAGCAGTTATGTCTGATCAATGTCTTGTCTCTTAATTTGACTGTTTATTACTTTGCCCGAGACGGGGCGACTTACAAAAACATGGCCTGCATATAAAACATCTATTTAAGGTCAAAACAGAACATAAATAAGATTTATGCTGATGGTGATCTTGAATTGCATATGACAACACATACAGTGCATACTCATTCCTTAGCCAACAGCATTAGATATGCATAACAACAATGCTAGAGTATTGCTAAAATGCATAAGGCCTTTCAGTGTATGATGTTGATGTAGGTCTGCCCTCAGCATGACATACTGTTCTATTCTTTAGATGTATAAATGCAAAATTCAATCTCACAGGGCTTTGGAAATGCTCTTGGAACATGGAGGAGAATGGTGCTTTGTAACCTGAGAGATCTGCTGAATTTATAAAAAGAGATATGTGATATGGAGATTTTTATTAAACCAAGCGGAGGGTGGTTTTATGTTGAAGGCCCAAAAACAGGGAATTGCAAATGTTCATCTAGCTTATGGCAAAGACTCCATATTAAATAGTTAGATGTTTTGAACCAACCAAGCAGTTGATCAGGGAGTATAAAGTATTCAAGTTGTGTATTGTCGGCATAGCTGTGGTAACTAATCTTAAAATCATCGGCAAGGGTTAAGCGTGGAAAAGTTGAGGAGGGGGGCTCCACTATGGGACCCTATATAATATGTCATATTAAATGGGGTGAAAGTCACCAAATGTGGAGTGGTGACACACATGTGAATGTCAGACACAGCCACCCAGTAGTTACGTGCACATGCTTCTTTGCCGGATTCTGCCAAGGCTATAACAAAGTCAGCACATGAAATGTGTGAAGTGTTTACATGTTTTGGGTTAAAAGCAGCTAACTTAATAAGCAAATGTGATTTGACACAAAAATGAGTGTAAGTGCGTCTTCATCCTGGCTATCTTTCATGTTAAGTATGTTAAATTTACCCCTAGAGCTTACACATCAGCATCCTTTGGACATGTTTGTAAGCATTTTTTATTAGGGTTGTTTTTTTTTTTTTTTTAAATAACACAGCCATGTTCAGCAGTTTTAACATCTGTGCCATAATCTATATTGCTCTAAAAACACTCCCGTCATAGAGAAACCAGGCAGATGTGTTCTGTCTTTGTCTCTTTCTGCTCCAAGTGTCTCTGATGTCAAACACGAAGCAAGTAATCAGTTGCATTAATGCTAATTAGCGGCCACATGAGCAATGCTCATAAAACATCCAAGACAGTTGACTTTTGGGAAACATAATTATGCAATGAGAAATAGATTTATCTTGTTAGTGCGTTCTTTGCAAATCCTTTCCTTCTGGAGAGCGAGGGACAGGGATCAAAAGAAAAAAAAACAGGGAGGTCTATATGCAGAGGCCAAAAAGAAACAGTGCAAGAAAATTAGCAATGTAGACTGAGTAAGTTCTGGCACTAGTGGTGAATAATTAAGTATAAATATGGGCACTGCCATTGGACATACTTAATGTTTTTTTATTTTTAAATTATCAGTATAGTCATCTCTGGGCAAGACTACTGCAGCACTTTCACAATACTCGTTCTTTCATCAGTGCAAAAATAATACAATGGGTCTCTGCCCTTGTACAATGACAGTTTAAATTCCTCCCTTCAACATTAGTTTACTCAGGTTTTCTATTTGTTGTAGTCCTATTTGATCCAGACACCAAAATGAGACAAAAAAAAAATGCAGCTGTAAAATTCATTGCCCGCAGGTGGCGTTAGTACAGAAGCTGCAACAGTATTTATACTACATGTACGTGGTCAAAACTTCATAGATGTGAGCACTGGCTGCTAGAGACAGAACCTACTTTTCAGTGCTTTGACACTGAATGTGAATGTTGTTTTTAGATGTTTGAACAAACAACCTGTGCTGTCATTTATTTTTTTTTTATTTTGGAGAGGATGGTCTCAGAAGATTGTCAAGCTGGAGGGGCTCAGTCTGTTTCTCTGCATGAAAACAATATCCAGCTGCTAGCTGCATGCGGAGGAGGACCTCCTTAGCAATTTTTTTTGAAGGTTTTACTTAATTAAGAAATTGAATTGAAACATGAAAGGATTTTTATTTTATATTTCCATTCTATGGGTACATAAAAATCAACAAATTCTAACTTAGAATATAGTGTGAAAGTCGTGCCCCCATCTTCTTGTCGACACGAGTTATAAATTAACTCCCAAGACACCTAACATTGCAGCTTTTGTCTACCATAGTACTACCTGGCAGTTTGGCTGCAGGTAGACAGGTAACATATTTATCACCATAGCCATTTTTTTTTTCTTCTTCTCTGCCCTCTAACAAGAGCAAAAAAATTTCGATGTGCAAGATGGAGATTTAATGATTAAAATGGATGGATCATATCCCTGAAGTCTGTTGTTGCTTTCAGCTGCAAGTGACTTAAATTTACTTTGAGGTTAGGATAAATAAAGCCTCCTCATTCCAAGTGACAGTCCATTTGGAGGCCCATTCACCGTCACCCCACAGGGTCCTTGGGATATAGACTATTGACTCAAGAGCAATTTTGCTTTGTGGGGGTTTATTTTGGCTCTTGCATGTTTTTTTCTTTTTGTTTTATTTCGTTCTGTTGCATTGCTCTGCGGAACAACTTGAAAGAATATGTCTCTTCCAAAACTTGAGCTCTATGACTTTTTTTTTACATTTTTTTTTCAAAAAAGCCTCCCCACAGTTTCATAACAAAGTCTTAGATTGAATATTAATCAAAGCATACTTGTGAACGTATGTGGCCTAAAAAAAAATAAACCCATTCATCATAAGAAGGGGACATCATTGTTTTGACGCCCGCTGATAATCAGGTCAGATGAAGTAGAGCTTGACTTGATCAAAACCAGTGTAGAGGCTCATTTATAACACACATACTCCATTAGCTTCCTTACAGTGAGTGGACCCTACAGCTCGAGCTTATCGCCGATATTTTAAAAAACAGTTCAGTGTTCTAAATGCATGCTTAATATTGTATTCTTGCCCCCCCCTCCCCCATTTCTGGGTCCTTTTGAGTGAAAGTAATTAAAACTGTCAGGTTTCAAGCAAATAGCTGTGAATAAACCATGAACAACTGCATTCATTCATTCTAACAAATGTTTGTGTGTTTAGTGCATGTTTCAGTTGGAGTGTGTCAGGTTGTGCGACATTCTTACATCAATAATGGCTGTTCAGACACAGGTAGACGGCAGGGATCCGATTATATTGCGACCTTTAAACGTCATGCAGGGCCAGAATTTTTGGAAGGATATAGCATTTACTTCGCTTTGTTCTTTAGTGTCCCTGCACTGATTGTGAGTCACCGCCAGTCACTGACTTTAACCATACAACGCCGCTGTCATTTCAGTCCGCCCTGTGCTTGATGTTTCTATCCAGATAATAGCAAAGAACTGCAGACTATAGTTTCTGCCTGGGAATTTCTAGGTTGAAAGATATATACTGAGGGAATAACATCTATTTTTTTTTCATTACTTTTATAAGATTCTTGAACTCCTGTCACCGTGTCTGTGGGCCCGCTTGTGTTGATTAGGAAGTGAGGGAGTCATGAGTGGACCAGCCAGTCAATTAGGGGCACCTTCACCTAATTAACCTCTCTCGCCACGAGTGTAGAAGCTTGCTGAAGAGCTTGTAGACTGAAATACCATAGTACATGTCATGGCACTGAATAATGAGAGTCCATTACAGGCCTTTCAGCTTGAAAAGGCTTTCGTACATAAAGGCGGCTGCCGAAAAGGGGAACATATAATTAGATATTCATTCCAAGAAGAGGAACACTGATGTCTATAGGAGTGGCGGGAAATTGTGTGAGTCTTGTTGAGGAATTGACAAATAATGCATCGGTGGAAAATCCAGAGCAATTTTTCTGTTGTGACTGTTGCATTTATAATAGAATCCTGGTCAGTGGGTTGCAGTTTTCTGACAGGTTGTTGTCAACTTTGGTGGTTTTGTGCAGCCATAACGCCTTGAGAGTTTAGTGTTTTTGTTCTGATTTGTGGCAGTTTGGTAGACATGTAGTGCCTTTTTCAACTGGCTCGGCTTCTTAGAAATAACATGAACCTCCACTCATTTTTTTTTTTTTTTGACATTCTGCAATTTAGCAGTGTTATTGTACAGCTATTGTTAGTGTTACTAGTGTTATTGTACAGTGTGTTCCACTTAATCATTCTGCAGCTGTGTTTTTTGCACTTACAGTTACGGTTAATCATGTTTGATATAAATCTGAATCGTAATGTGTAGAATTAAACAGACTGTTCCACTGTAGGTAGGATGCAAGGTATGTTAATGCTATCTGTATGAGCGAGCCAGCCAATTCAAAACCTGCCAGAATCACCACTTTGAGTAGCAGCCAAACAGATTTAGGGCATTTATTCTCTCAAATCATTCCTCATCCCACATTTGTTGTGAATGTATCAATTGTATTCATGTCTGTTTCTACTTGTCAAAAATGGAAGAACGGTCACGGCCAGTATTATAACCTGCTCATGCTTGCATTGTGTGTAAGGAGTCAGGTGAGAGCAGTTACATTAAATCCTGCCTACTTTCTCACCTTTGCACATCTGGCCAATGGCCAAGTGATGCCTGCGTGAATTAGTTTGAGAAATTTTCAGCCCCCCCCAGGTCCGACATCAGAAAGGTGTGAGGGGAGGGGGTTTCAAATTGAATTGAGTAGAATTTTATTATTGGCACCTGCAGTTGTGCTAACTGCTGACTGCAAGCAACCGCGCTACAGTAAATAAAGGAACCGAGAAGGAACAAAGAAGAAAAACAAAGAGGAACAAGTTATCGTTCAGGGTAACATTTGAGTTTGACAATTCTTTAACACTGAGACATTTCTTGTCATTCATTTTGGCACCTTTAAAAACAAACTGAATATTATGAATTGGGTAGTCTCTAAGGACATTGTCAGTCTGGAGTACGCTGCAAGGTTTCCTCATGGTGAAATCTATTTTAAACTTCTAGGGTGACCCATTGTACAGCATAGGTTGTAGTTAAGAAAAATAGGGAAAAAATTACTCTACCTCATTATATTTTCTCTCTCCCAGCGATAATCACTGTGGTCTCTGGTCCAAGCTGCTTTTCCCTTATTTTGACATTTTATATCAAATATTTCATTAATCCAGCCTCGCAAGGAGCTGAGAACACTGTTTGAACATGACAGGCTCAAGGGGATGAGGAGGGATGGGCTTTTAATGAAGAGGACAAGGTTTTAGCTTGGGAAAATGAACACCAGCAAAGAGTGGGAATTACTTCTGTCGCTTTGAAGTTAATGTGAGGGACTCAATTAAATTGAAAAAAAAAAAATCCTTTTTTTCCTGCACTTTGCTCTGCTTTGCAGAAATCCTCAACCTTTTGCATGAAGAGCCTTGCCACGTGCCTCAGACGTCAGTGCTCCTGCATCTTGTTTCACACCCCACAAGATGACGAATTTGGTGTTTTTTTTCCGCATGTGGGTTATGACACTTTTGGTTGACAGCAGCGTGTAAATGCATATGGTCAAGGCCCATTACCTCACCAGTGAGTGGTAGTATATTCAATAGGGAAAATGACTTTTTGGTTTAGTGAAGTAAGGGTGTTTTTTTTTTTCTTTGACATTCTGCAATTTAGCAGTGTTATTGTACAGCTATTGTTAGTGTTACTAGTGTTATTGTACAGTGTGTTCCACTTAATCATTCTGCAGCTGTGTTTTTGCACTTACAGTTACAGTTAATCATGTTTGATATAAATCTGAATCGTAATGTGTAGAATTAAACAGACTGTTCCACTGTAGGTAGGATGCAAGGTATGTTAATGCTATCTGTATGAGCGAGCCAGCCAATTCAAAACCTGCCAGAATCACCACTTTGAGTAGCAGCCAAACAGATTTAGGGCATTTATTCTCTCAAATCATTCCTCATCCCACATTTGTTGTGAATGTATCAATTGTATTCATGTCTGTTTCTACTTGTCAAAAATGGAAGAACGGTCACGGCCAGTATTACAACCTGCTCATGCTTGCATTGTGTGTAAGGAGTCAGGTGAGAGCAGTTACATTAAATCCTGCCTACTTTCTCACCTTTGCACATCTGGCCAATGGCCAAGTGATGCCTGCGTGAATTAGTTTGAGAAATTTTCAGCCCCCCCCAGGTCCGACATCAGAAAGGTGTGAGGGGAGGGGGTTTCAAATTGAATTGAGTAGAATTTTATTATTGGCACCTGCAGTTGTGCTAACTGCTGACTGCAAGCAACCGCGCTACAGTAAATAAAGGAACCGAGAAGGAACAAAGAAGAAAAACAAAGAGGAACAAGTTATCGTTCAGGGTAACATTTGAGTTTGACAATTCTTTAACACTGAGACATTTCTTGTCATTCATTTTGGCACCTTTAAAAACAAACTGAATATTATGAATTGGGTAGTCTCTAAGGACATTGTCAGTCTGGAGTACGCTGCAAGGTTTCCTCATGGTGAAATCTATTTTAAACTTCTAGGGTGACCCATTGTACAGCATAGGTTGTAGTTAAGAAAAATAGGGAAAAAATTACTCTACCTCATTATATTTTCTCTCCCAGCGATAATCACTGTGGTCTCTGGTCCAAGCTGCTTTTCCCTTATTTTGACATTTTATATCAAATATTTCATTAATCCAGCCTCGCAAGGAGCTGAGAACACTGTTTGAACATGACAGGCTCAAGGGGATGAGGAGGGATGGGCTTTTAATGAAGAGGACAAGGTTTTAGCTTGGGAAAATGAACACCAGCAAAGAGTGGGAATTACTTCTGTCGCTTTGAAGTTAATGTGAGGGACTCAATTAAATTGAAAAAAAAAAAAAAATCCTTTTTTTCCTGCACTTTGCTCTGCTTTGCAGAAATCCTCAACCTTTTGCATGAAGAGCCTTGCCACGTGCCTCAGACGTCAGTGCTCCTGCATCTTGTTTCACACCCCACAAGATGACGAATTTGGTGTTTTTTTTCCGCATGTGGGTTATGACACTTTTGGTTGACAGCAGCGTGTAAATGCATATGGTCAAGGCCCATTACCTCACCAGTGAGTGGTAGTATATTCAATAGGGAAAATGACTTTTTGGTTTAGTGAAGTAAGGGTGTTTTTTTTTTTTTTTTTTTTTTTTTCTATATGTGAGGATAAACACTTTTCTTGCCACATTGGAAAAGCAACTTACCAGAACAGTCGGTTTCAGGCTTTTCAGAAAAGGTAACAACATAATTAAGAAAAACTCAATCCAATTTTCACAGGACAGGTACTGCACAATAATCAGATTTGCACTGTTGCTTGTTTGTTATAACACATGATTTGCTGCCTTTTCATAGAAAACTATTTTTTCAGAGAGCTGACACTGTAGATAATATCAGGAACGATAATATGTGTTTAAAATTAAAAATAGATGCCCCCACTTGGTGATTTAGCAGATTCCACAGAATAACTGGACCGATTAGCGGATATCTCTCAAGCCTCAGCAATGAATTAAATGCATATTACAATAAGAATGAGTTCAGTTAAACATCAGTTCTCTTTCCTTCAGAAATACCCTCAGACTGCATCTTTTGTGTATTTCAGATTTGAGCCTACCTCAGGCAGCAGACCGAGAGCTCGTGCTGAGTGTGAAACAGACTCACTCTGAATTACCAGTTTTACATTTTGTAATTCTATGTAGACTCAAGGCGACTTTAGAGTCTCCGAAATTTTGGGGATAATTGGAGTCAAAAAAAAAGAAGAGAGAAAACAAGAAAAACGGTGGGGGATACAAAGAGACGGGATTATATTCCAAATACTTAACATAAAATTAAATTTATTATCATACATGGATATCAATTTATTCTATGAAATGCTATAAATTTTGTTTTGATTAATAAACACACAGTAAGTATAAAGAATTACCATAATCCAGTTATTTTACAGAGGGAATTTTTTTTGCTAAATGTCAGTGTTTTTCATTTTATAAAATTGTGAAATTATATCTCTTTAGTCAGCGTCTTTCATTAATATTGCCAGGTGCAGCACACACAACAGAATGTTTTTGTCCCGTAAGGCAGTAAGACATCGTTTCCACTTCGTCATGGTTTTGAATCGTTTTGATTCTTGCAGTTTTACATCAGTGAATGAGTATTTGAGTCAACATTAATAACCTCCTGGCATCAGACTATAATGGATAGAAAAGTGTATATCTTCTTGATTGAAGAAGTCTGTTGTGACTGCTTTAGCTGATAATTTTCAAAACTGGACTGGTTTACATAATTTATTCTGCCTTACTGCCAAACTGAACATGCACAAGTAGATAAATCTTCTGAGTTTCTCCTAGTTGGTGTCTTTCTCCATGTTTTTCATCGATACTTCTTTTCCATCTCATCCCTACTTTCTGATCTGAGGAGGACATCCATTAAATGAGGACACCAAATCAGATCTTTTACCAGAAAGTGCTCTGCTCTTGTCTAATTCTCCCCCCCTGTGTACATCCCTTATGAATTGTCCGGACAGCCCTGATAACACCAGACACTAGAGGGTCATTTATAAACCAGAAACTGTCATTTGCATCTGAAAGCCAGTTGACGAGTGCGGTCGCCATTCTTGTAACACCCACAACCGGGGCCTCTTATAAATATTTCCTCAAGTTTGACAGTAGATTTATTGAGCGGGCAGGCTGGCGGGTGCAAATGGCTGAGTAACCTTGCATCCCATCGTGAAGGTTTCACTTTCCAAGCAGTGTTAGAATGTCCTGCAGCTGCGATGACAATTTCACAACCAATTACGCTCCCTCCCACTCATCACCGCTTGACAATGTCGCCCTAGATGAAGTTTAGGATTTTACTTTGTTAGAGCTGAAATTTTCTGCCCGGACCCTTATTACTTTACATTCAGACAAAGAGAGCTATACCTAATATAACTTACTAAGACAGTGTAGCAGGCTTTTAACAATTTTATCGAGGAATCCTTCCGAAACAGATCGTTAGAAATAAGGCCTCTTGTTTGTGATGTTTGCTTGGGTGGTAGTATGTATTCCGAAGGAAATTGCCGGACAGTTGGATCAGGAATCCATGGTGAAGAATGGGATTTTGGGGCCAGTGCATTCCTCATGCTCGCAGGCTGTCAACCTGCCAGCACTCAGCTGAAACCTCAAGTGATTGCATACAGGCTTTAACGCAACCACACAAGGACCACACAAGCCGCTTGACAGTGTACATACACTATACTACAGATGGAATCATTAATAATCGAATGCCGGTAGAAACTGTATAGATTGCAGAGGGCTATGTGCAGTCTTAAGCCAGTGGGAATTATGTGTGTAAATTTAGTTTGAAGTCTTTATCATTATTAGCTTCAGAAAAAAAAAAAAAAGATTTTTCTGCTGCCAGAGCAATCAACTGGCCTCATTGTCTTCAAACCGTTTTTAAAAAATCAAGGCATCCCAGAGGAGCTAAAATACTCCTATGTTCCCGCTCTTCTGAGGGATGACATTTAGCCCCAAAAGCATGTATAGTACAGTGAGCGTAGCCTTTATCAAAGCAACATATGACAGTGACATTTAAGAAAGTGCTGTGTTGCACTTGTTTGCTCTTGTAAGGCTGACGATAAAGAGGCTTCTTCAGTGCTAGAGGCTTCATTAATGGGTTTCTGAATGTGAGAAAAGGGCCAGAGTTTTTATTGGCACTCAGCAGGATTGTGCGGGAGCCATACGCACCTTATGGCCCAAGTAAATTAGCTGTGAAATGTGGAGTTGTGCGGATGTCAGGTTATAATTGAAGCCCTCTCTTTCTCACTTTTATGTTGGGCTACATAAGGGCATGCAGCCCCCCCCCTTTTAAATAATGAAATGAAGCAAAAAATAAAACAAAATTAAAAAGTACATCATAGATCATTGTAGCCAGTTTTTGTTTTAAATGACAATGAAAAAACATTCATTCATTTCACTTCCTCTCCATCAAATAGCTGGATGAGGAATTCACGGTGAACCTGAATTATTTGCATCCGACGCACAGTCCATTCTCTTTGCTCTTGTGCCCATAAATGCGTTCCCTTTTTGCAGCTTTTGTTTCTCTCCTTATTGTTCAGTTTAATAGGTTACCCAGCAAAATTGGACATGCCACCCTAGCTTATAGATGTTTTCCTTTGTGACCTTAAGTTCAAACAGTAGAGCTCAGTCCAGTGCAAGAGAAATAGCTGTGCTCCATTTTTGTTTATGGTACTCCTGTAATCGATTTCATTTTCGGAACGCAAAGAAAAATCTGGGCCACGTCTGGAGAGGCCAACCTATGCCTCAATGAGCAATCAATGGCCAGCTTTCTTTTCTGCTGGAAATGTGGAAAAGCTGTACCCCAGACATTTTATAAAGCTTGTTTGTTAAATGCTACACAATGCAGTGCTCCCAACACACATCAAGCACATGGTTTATTTCAGAGTTTACCACAGTAGGGCACAGCACCACAGGAACACCTAACAGCTGTGTCTGTTTTATCAAGCAGCCGGTCAGACTGAGGTCTTGTTTTGGCATTTGAACTTACAGGCTGTGGTCGGAAAAGGGGGTAGCCAGCATACAGACTCCTCACAATGCCGTTGGCTTTATAATCGTGTATTAGGCTTTTTGGCACAGTCATGGTCTTTCATTTCCTACAAAGTAAGGTCAATGATAATTACTACTAACATAATAACTGTCCAGTAAGTGATCTTCTTGGTCCTCGGGTTATTGTAATTTCCTTAGTAAGCATTTCAAATGGGCCCACATATAATTCAAATGACCATTCATCTGTTCATGAAAGGGACATTCGTTCCACTCCAATAATTAAATTATACCCAATGTAAGGCCATGCTTATGGTGATTATGAGGATCATGAGAGGTGGGTTACTCTTTTTTCCCACCTCAAAAAATGATCATTTTAATTTAGATGTAGCCAGGAAGGAAATGTATATCTAAATTTATATTCTGCAATCTGGTATTTAAACTGCTAAAGCCTAAGAATCTACAGCCACGCTAGCGGCTCTGTGAAGCTGAAGTGAGGCAAACGGGCTTTTAGCTAAATGCTAACGTCAGCATGCCGACATTCTCACCTTGACTATTTTAACATGCGTCTCCCTAAAGCAAGCATCGGAGCAAAAAAATGGTGTTTCCGGGACAGGCAGGGAGAGCGCAGAGAGCCCCTGGTGTCCCCAGCCTCTGAAACAATCAGAAGAGACGAGGTAAACCTGAGGGAAAAGAGACGTTAAGATAAACCCCGTTAAGAACCGACAGCGGGACTGCATAGCGCTCTTTAATCTTTCAAAATTACTCTTAGTCTATAACTTAAACTCATTTCTCTCAGTGTTTTGTTTCTGCACACGCACCGCAAAGGTCACCCGTGTGCTGGATGCAGTAGAGCAAAAGAGCAGGAGTTCAAGTAAAAGGGCTAAGTTACCTTCTGAAAAACGATGAACATCAATGACGTCCCACCTGTTTCTTTTTCCATCTAGCTTTTGAAGCCACCGAAGACACTATCAAGCGACTCGTATGAACTTTTGTCAGTGGTGAACCTTGTAGTGAACGATATTCAGTTACGCAAATAAAGATGCTTCTGTTCACATAAACCGGAATGTGTTGCAACGAGCAAGAAAGTAAAGGCTCGGGGTATGAAGATGATTTGGGAGTTGTTGCAGGTCGGTAAATGGAAAGCTCATGGAGTGTAATGCAGTTTCTTCATCACCCTTTGTTAGTGAATGGCTTGATGTAATCCTGAAGGTCGTGAGTGCTTGAGACCTTAAACTCGAACCAGAAGCCTCTGGAAAGAGAGTCTGGAAAAATAGCCGTCACTCCTCATCGCTGTGCTGAGAAACATAAGATAAAACTCAGCAGATAGCATAAGTCTTTTTACTCTGACTCTGGAGTTTAATAGCATCTGCTGTAATGTCCAAGACTAAATTGAAATCTCTGTCTCTTTTTATCTCTTTGTCTTGCTGTCTCTCATTTACAGAGTCTGTCCACACTTCTTTTCTAAAGTGGCAGTTTGAGTGTGGCTGTTTTCTCACTAGAGAGTGTCTCAATGGCTCTCACTGTCCATTAAAGCACATCAGCCATGACATGTGTTAATAATAAGGAGTATCTCAGCTTAATGGCTACCACCAAAGGTCTGTGGCTGTCAGACTGTGAGTGTCACATGCAGAATGAATTCATAACGGGGAGCTGCTTTTAGGACCCTGTGCTGATGGTAGGGATGAATGACACCATGAAGTCACACTACATGCAGGTTGACTGCATTTGTGGGAAGATTATTTTGAAAAAAAATGTGTCACGGTGATATCGACTGTCTAACATGAGGTAATACTCATGTATTAGTGCGTGTATTAACTGACATTTTTCCAGCAGATGTATTTTACAGTTGTACAGAGAAGCACATCAAATTTGGAATATTTTGCTTAACAGCATTTAAAGTTGTGCATGATTTGTTTTATAACATAAGCAATTTTTGCAACAATGGAAACCAGTGGGGGAGTTTTTCCAACCTAGATTATACTGCAGTTCTTGTATTTGCTAACTCGTGCTGAGTTTCATATGGTAACACCCCCCCCCCCCGATCCTACCAACCATTATAGTTGTTAGTGCATTGTTGAGGACATAATAATCCCTCACTTGCTTCCAATCCTGTAAGTAAAGTTTGCTGCAAAGCATAACCCAGTCAGAATCACTGCTATTGATAATTGCAGTAAATTACCTTCTTTATTTCATTTTATTGATTTATTTGGCAGGGCTTGCTTTGCCTCTTTACGAAAATATTTATTATAGATAAGTATTTACATAAACAGCCCAGATGTTGTTCAGTCCCATTGCTTAGCAAGGTGTCCAGGATCTGCCATTTTTTTACTAACTGAAGGTACTGTAGTGCTGGAAGAGTTCCCTCAGTGTATTGTCAGTAAGAGCAGATGCACACTGCTGAATCAACATTTTCTTAGCATAACCCATACTTCATAATTCTTAATTGTCTTGCAAAGCAGTATGTCCTGTTAGCACAATCTTTGTCAGCAAAAATGTTTTTAAACCTTAAGGAGGGTACTGCGAAGGTCAAAGGTCCTCCTTACAGGCAGACCTCCGTGTCAGCCTGCACCCCAACAATGTCCACACCCCAAATGGTTCGGGTTATAGATGTTTGATGCCTGGGTTTGGGCTACAAGAGTAGCAGTTCCTTGCTCCTCGAGTCATAGCCTAAGAGCCTGGGACGGGACACTGCTTGAGAGATTCAACGCCCTGTGTTGGTGAAAATCATTGAGATTAGATTTCAGTAGGTATTTTAATTGATGGGGATATACATGGTTGGACAGAGTGAGTTGTTGACCCTTTCAAGGCTTCACTTTAACACCAGACTACTGGAAGTGTATCACTAGAAATAAAATGACTGAACAAAATATTTAATTCATGTGGTGACACTGTGTGCCGTTAACCACTACAGTTGCAAAATAACTATCCTATTTCTTGGCACTTGGAAATGCAGCACATCAGCCTCCAGCTTGTTGATCCTTTTGATTTATGCTTGTTACTCTGAATGTACAGTGTTTACTTCACGCAGGGCTTTTAAAAAAACAGACCAGTACGGTACATACTGAAATTGCAATAAACAGTACAGAAAGGGTTGTCCTTGAAGACATAAGCTTTCACTGCTCAACAATAGAATACACACAAACACACCTTATTCTTAAAGTAGAAGTTTGTTTTTGTTTTTGTTTTTTTTAATGGTATTTCTTCTTTCTAGAGATGGCAACTGTGAAGCAACGCCGCTTCTTTAACTCTCCCTCTTGAGCCTGTATATAGACAAGCTCTTCAGCCGAGGATGGATGTGGAAAGAGTAACGCAACAATTAATAAGCGTACTTCAGGCATTATGCCGGTGTATAGGGGATTTACCATGTAACTGTCAGATGTCTCACTTCTGTGTAAACGTAGCCAAAGCGACAAGAGGCACACAAGGAGGCTTGGCAAAGATGAGCCACATATTCTTTCTTTTATATGTCAGTTTTGTCAATGTTACTTTTAAGTCACCAGCTCTCTCTGTGTGATGAGGAGTATTACAGTTTCAGCTTTCCATACCCTGTTCACAAGACTGTTTTCTCAGAGGAATGAGTCCTTTAATCTGAGGTTGTTTTTTTTTCTAATCATTCAACAAGACATTGAATACTTTGCAAAAAAAAACTCTTAAATGTTACATCTACATATCCCTTTAATTATCATCTGAGATTAAATGAATGGTACTAATTAGTAGTCTTAATGTAAAAAGACTGTGCATTTTCCTTGAAAACAGATTCCATTAAAATACATTATTGGAATTACAAATTTCCCACTAGAAAACCAAAAACCTTAGGTTGGATGTTGAATGTGAGAGTCCTTACTGAACTTATTATATGCAGATGTTCTGCTCTTTCCTTATACTACATGGATTAACTAATACATTGTCATAACTGTCAGGCTATGAGACAGGTAATTAAGAGCGTGGTGGAGCAATGGGGGTGTGAGTTTCATGTACCTCACAAGTCCCCACTATCTCCACAAAGCAGATACTGTATTTTCCCTGATGTCATGTCCTAAAGCATGGCTGATGTGCAGCTTAGAGTACACACATACACATAAGTTTAGTTTTATGACAGTGTTTGTGAGACTGTGCTCTCCAGGAAAGAAAAAAAAAAAAAAACTGCCCGAGGTGTTAGGAGGCTGGGCCGGATTGATTAATGAAGCAAAGTTTCCTTGCCAACACGTCAGTGATCTTTCCATGGATTTGTTTTTTAGTTGCCTAATTTGACCGTACGCTATCTAGACGCAATATAGTTTGACATTTGTGGATATAAGCATATTGCGTAGATTCAGACCAGTCTCATATTTGTCATAGAAACAAAAATCTACATCTAGGAGACAGTTATCTTGGCCTAGCATAAAAACTGAAAAAAATGGTGAGCTTGGCTCTGTTTAGGACTTGCAAAAAAAAAAAAAAAATCTACCTATCAGCAACCGTAAAGATCACTAATTAACAAGTTATATCTCTTTTTTTATTAGCTTTACAAAAACTGAAGTGCGAAAACAAGAATTATTGGTTTCACAGGGAGTACTGTCCCTGTACAGTACAGCGATGTCCTGGAGTCTTGTCTTCGCTTTCAGCTTGGCAACCAACGGATACTCCACAAAGTTGCTATCTGTTCCCCCCTGCTTTCAGTCTTTATGCTAAGCTTAACAAACTCCTGGTTCCATACTTAACGCACCGATATTAGATTGGTATTGATCCTGCCTCAACTAACCCTCAGCAAGAAAGCGTATTAGCTTATTTCCCAAATGTGAAACTGTTCCTTTTAATGGCAACTTATTTACGATAAAGAAGTTGTTTGGTTGCTTAAACTAACTATACCTTATCCATAGGGGTGCATTTACAAATTCCTCATATGGTTTCATTTTTGGAATGTACTGGAAAACCAACAGTTTTGTCATTTTGGAATGCAGACTAATTAGCCCCTGGACAAGGCTGGTAAATGTCAGTGGTGGATACACCACAGCCAATGGGGATAAGTCGTCCTGAAGACCGAGACAAGCACCATATGGCCTCGACAAAAATGCTATTCACATTAGATATTGCCAGTTTATGTGCAAAATGTGCAAAAACAAAACACCAAATGGGATTTTTATAGCCTTGTTATTTGGCAAAATGTTACAGGGCTTAAGTAGCCCGAGCAGTTGTTTTAATTTGACACTTGGCCTGTACTTCCTAAATAAACCATGCCAGTGCAGTTAAGCTGCAGTATAACCTCATAAACTTGTTCTGCGTCCGGCTTGAATCTTTTCTTTTTGGAAGGACATTTTCTGGACAGACACATTGGATGTAGCACTGTTTCTGTTTAGCTGCTGCGAAAGCAACTACTTCCTTTCAAACTCTTTCCATCTCCTCTCTACTCATTCTCTCATATTTCCCCTTGCACTTCTCTCTTCTGTTCCTTTGCTGCTCCCCCCTCTGCCTTTTCTTTTTCATTTTTCCTTTCTCACCCTGTCTATCATTTCTCATTCTCTCCCTCACTCCCCCTCTCTTGCTCCCCTCTTTTTTCTTTTGTTTCCTTTGAAGTGCTAAACAATGAGAGGGCTGCACTCTCTGTTAAGCTTGTAGGGAAATTCAGGCTGAAACTGCATGGCACAGTGCAGTACATCAGAATCTTGTCCTCGGGACCACAGGGGGATGGGAGGGGAAGGGAGGCAGCATCAGAAGTATAGTCAGCATGTGGTGACAATGACAATGGCTGCACAGAGCCTTCATCCTCCAAGCCATCGCCAGACTACATCAGCACAGCATGGCTGATGGATGTTCTGACTCATTTCCATAGAATGTGTCCATCTGCCTCTGTCCCTCTAATTGTTGAACCTTGACGGCTGTCCATTTCTTGACAGGATGTGTACGTGTGACTATGAGGGTGTAATTATGAAGACTAAAAGATTTGCATGCCGAGACCCTGTTGACTGTAATGATTGAGTTAAAGCATTTCATTAGTCCATCCTGTCAGTGTAGAGGAGAAAGACAATCACTTGCCCTTCCATTGTCTTTGTCTTTCCCCTCTTGTCTTTTTTCCTTGCTTGCAGCAACAGACACATCCATGTAGTGATGAATGCTATTCATTACTAAAGGATGGAGCAGGAAATGAAGCAAAATGAGTGCTTTGGGAAGCAATCCGTGACTGGGGCATACACTAACGTCTGCTGAAGCATCTGAGACATGTGTTTATCCACTCCCACGTTTCTATAAGCTATATCTCACAGTTACGACCATTGTGCTGAATGCACCACATTCTGAAATCTGATACGGCCTATCTCCTCTCCAATTTCCTCTTTTCTGTCTGTGTCTGTCTCTTTCTCCCATATTCATACATGCTAATGTTAATGCTGTGTGATGTTTTATCTGTTCTATCTTGATGCATTTCTCGAGTCAATCTGTCTTACAACAATCCATGCTCCATCGGCCACGCTTAATGCAAGCAAATGCCTTTCTCCACTTTGTAGTGACATGACTGATTGCATGTAGGGATTTGTAATGACAGCTTGACATGTCATATTCATTTTCATAAATCAAGGGTTTTATTGAGTTCATACCATTGTTATTGAGTGGAAACCTTATATCTCTATATTTCGTTTTTTTCATTTTTCTATTTTTATTATTTCATATATCATTAGTATTAATCAACCTTTACACACTTCTTGGACTTTTACAAATATTAAAACAATGAAAAGTACAAGGTCTCTGCCCAGCAGCGATGATATCTGTTGCAAAATAGAATATGCCCAAAATTCGCTTGTTCTCTGCCCATAAATTCCTGCAGTGGTGTTTTCAGCACTTTGAGAAGCATGTGGGTGGAAGATTGCTTTATTCTCAATGGGGACTCTGCAGTTTCATCTCATGGCTATTTAATTTTTTTGATTACAGTTGGATTTAGCAATAAGGAAATACTCCTTATTTTAGAAATAAATCACTATATAATCATACTCATCCAGGGACAGAACCTTTTGGATGTAGCATGGAAAGTGTTGCACGAAAAAAAACAAAAAGATGGTGCAGAACTGTTGCATTTTATCCAGATTGACATGGAATAAGTCAAACATCAAGGTTGAGTTTATTGTACCCAAGAACAGAGTGGTTTTGCAGACAGCTAATTAAAGCTCCAAACTACACAGCATTAACAAAGAGAAGAAGACAGGACGATATGCATGTCAGACTGTTATGACCCTCTAAAATGGCTTGTTTGAAGGTGTGTGTGGGGGGGTCTAACAATCAAAAGAGTCAAAAGTCTTAATTAATTTGAATATGATTTTTAAGACATCCAGAATAACTTTAGTTTGGTCTTGGTTCAATCACAAATAAGGCTGATGGGCTGGCCAAAATGAAGAAAAAAGAAGGGAAGACACCCAGACCAACCCACAAAGCGTAGTAGGGTCTGGGCTATTCCCTCTAACCTAAACCAACATGAAAACTAAACCTAACAGAAATAAAGCCTTAAAACTAGGACTCCCTGACCCATCAGACAAACTGACTATCATAAGCGACAAAGGAAAGAAATCGTCAAACGCAACAACACAGCTGCTGTCAAAGCTGGGAGGCAGAGAAGAGGGAGCAGGCCACGCTCCTGCCCCCTCTGTATCGGTCGTCCCTCAGTCAGGCTGGATCACGGCCACCTGGTAGGGAACAGATCATCAAGATGTTATGCTCAACATATCCAGCAGGGGAGGGAGAATTACCTAACGCAGACCTTTAAGCACTCTAACGTACCGGTAAACACACTCGGTAGGTGTTTACCAGTGTGTTGCAACAGATATGAAGGTGCATGGCTCAATTATTTAAAACTCAAGACTTATGAGTCTTATGAGGCACAGTGATGAACAATGTAATCTTATCATATAGCATGGACCTTTACATATAAACGAATATAAAGTTTCTCTCACAGGTTAAGCTTTGGTCCAGAAACCCCCCCCCCCAAAAAAAAAAAAAAAACCTTTTGAATCACATAAAAGACAAATCAACCAGACTAACTGCCAATTTTTCGGTTTAGTTGATAATTATAAAGGTCTCAGAAAAACCACCCAGGACCCAACAAAATACATAAGCTTGTACAGTACAAGGCTGCTCTCCATCTTTGCACAAGACACACTCAGGTGATTGTAGAGCATTTTTATTATGCCTCACTGAGCAGACTAATGGAGACTGACAAGACACGTGGGAGAATGAGGAGAGATTATCTGAGAAAGAGATTATGATTTATACTCGTACTCACAATGAAATGACAACAAAAAGGTTGTGCAAGAGTTGACTGACACATGCTAGGCCTCTGCATTATTTGCATGTAGATTTCATCAATTGTGAATCTAATGCTTTCCTTCTATTTCTTTATAGGTCTGGTGAATTGGACTGAAGGGCAAAATGTGGTGTGATCACAGGAACTCAAATCAGGTATTTCTTTCTCAGATTTTAACCTTTTCGTAGACTTTGTAACCTGTAATAGATTTATTCCGTGTGTTTCTGTAGCATGCATGCATGTTTGCTTTAGTGCTCTTTGCGTGTTTTTTTTTTCAGCAGGCCAACTCACTCAGTGATTTTGCTCTGGTGGATCAGAGTAGGGCATCTCAGAGTCTTACTGAATCAGACAGAATGGACCATTGAGGTTTTTAAAGCATTACATTGTTATGTTTTATTGATGTACCTAAGATGCTTCGCCCTGACATTTACTGTTGCTTTCTGTCTCAAGCAAATCTCTTGCTATCATAAAACTGCTTGTCCAGGGTCTACCTGGTAAATATTTAAGAGCCCCCCCATTCCTTAGATAGACAAAACCCCGGTTGGGTTATCTTTGAGGTCTAACCTTAAGTTTAATGTTAGGAAAGAAAACAGAATTCAAAAATGAAGTCACAGCAACAAACATTTGAGCTGCTGTGACTCAACCACACAGCCTGGCACCAAAATGATCCGAAAGCGGCTGAGAGCTGCATAGAGCTAACGTCTACAGAATTAATTTCCGATGGGATTCACAGTGCATGCAATTATTTACATTGCAGAGAATTGTGTTAAGTGTCAAAAAACATAACAGAATCTCTTTTCACCATGATGATTCTGTCTTTTCAGTTTGCTCTTTTGTTCCTAAAAGGACCAAACCAGCAGCACAACTTTATAGTAGATATCTGAATCTGCAGTACAGTATTCACTTGTAGTGACTACAGCATTAATACTTATTTATGCTTATGTTTAGACAATAGACATTTGGTTAAGGTTAGGGAAAGATGGTGATCTGGTTTTCTAGAGAAAATTCAGCATGTTTAATTGTGGCCCAGAAAAATTTATTAAAGCCACAGATTTGACATAGTCATATCTACATTAATCCATCAAGACCAAACAGGATTCATAGAGGACAGACACTCCTCTACCAACAAACGACAATTTTTCAACCTCATCAACCTCATCAAGAGAAACCACTTTAATTTCATCATTGGATTCGGGGAAAAAGGCCTTTCTTAAAGTCAAATGGAGATCAGCATCAGTTATAACCAACAATCAGAATCACAATGATTCCCACTGCTGCAAGGAACAGAACTCTCTCCATTTTCATTGAACCTCTTACAGCTGCCATGAGTTAAAAACTTTGTATCATAGATATGCATATAGATAATTTTCAATCCAAAATTTGCTTGCATGTTGATCACATTTTATTATACCGGACAGACCTTGCAACAGCCCTCCCAGGAGTCTTCAGTCTCATATCCTTATTCTCAGAAATTTCTGATTTCATAAATTGGTCCAGATCTAAAATTCTACCACTCTGCGAAGAAAACTGGAATGCTGCAGCGAGAAAATTTCCTTTGACAATAACAACAGGTACCATTAAATACCTTGGTTTCCACTAAGCTGTCAGTGTTTGCTTCTGAATTACGCATGGTTACAAAATAGCATCGAACAAGACATCACTCACTGAAACAACTTGCATATGTCACTAATTGGAAGAATAGCAGCAATAAAAATGACCTAACTACACAAAATCTTTTTCCTGTGACCCCTCTCCATCCTACATCACAATGGTTTAACACTTCCATCGAAATTAAATTCTACTAGAAACATAAGAAACCACAAATCAAATTAACCATCCTACAGAAACCGAAAGACTCTGGAGGCCCAGCTGCCCCCGATTTTAAGGTTTTGTCACCTAGCAAATCATCTTCAGTATACACCAAAATGGCTAAAAAAGAATCAACAAGCACCTCTGGCTGGATATAGACCAACTTGACTGCCAAGAACTATCAATATCAGACCTCCCGTTCCTTCCCAATCAATTAAAAATCATCACTGTTTGCAGCTTTGTGGAAATCCAACCAGATCAATGGACAGCCCACAACTTCAAATGAATTTACCAGAATCTGGCACAACCTGGATTTTCAGAGAAAAAAATTAAACCATTATTGTTTGGTTTGTTATTGTATTGGTTTATAGAAAAACATAGGCATTACACTTTGGAACTTCTATTTCATAGCATGTCACTTATATCCTGCAAAACACTAAAACTGATACACTATTAAAAATGTAATAAACTGGCATATTAAATAACCGTAAACACTCCCATAGTTCAAAAAACTCAAACTCATATTAATTCAGAATTAAACATTTCCGAAACATCTAATAAAAACTGACAATCTCACATGGCCGGGCTGGTATTTGGAAAAAGATCTGGCAGTTACTATACACAATAACTCTTGGATGCACATTTGGAACATCTTCTCAATGTCTCAAAACTCCAAACTGCAATTTATTCAGTACTAAATTATATACAGAGTTCACCACACCAATAGTATCTATAAAAAACAAACAAAAAACAGGACTCACAGATGATATCACCTGTAGACATTGCCCATTAAACACTACAGATGACTACCTTTATGCCAGCTGGGTCCCCCCAGCCATTCAAGCATTCTGAGCAAACATCACACATAGATTATCCTCAGCCATAGGTTGTCTCCAGTGTCCCCATACTGGTCTCCTTAACTATCACTAGAAAGACAGTCCTCCTAAACTGGAAGGACAGATATAACCTTTCAAAATCCCAGTGGCACAAATGTTACACAAACCAATTCACGTACATACACATATAAATGCACCCTCACCGATATAACAAGCTTGCAACAGAGAATGAATACAAAGTGGTAGGAGGGAAGGAAGCACAAAGATTCACTAGGAGAGGAGAGACTATGAGACACAAATGGAAAAAAATTAGGGACAGGGCTGACAATCACAGTGGTGGGAAACACAACAGGGCAGGAAGTTTGGGGTCTGAAATGAATGAGGGGGGGGTTAAACCCAAAAGAAAACAGGAAATACTGTATGAAATTATGGAAAAAAGAAAGAAAATGACCTAAAAAGCAGAGATGGAAGTGACACTTGTCCTAATGTAATTAATATAGATTTCTTAATTTTCTCCTGGCATCCAGGTTGAAGCAAGTACTTGGATTCTTTACAAATCAAGTCAAGGTACTATTTATTTCAGAGCCACATTTGAACCAGAAACACTGCCTTCATGCTGCTCATCTCATTGTTAATTACATTTGTCATTGTTGTCCTTTGAATGGGTCCGTGCCTCTTCATGGGATTTCTATGAGAATAGAAGAGAGAGAAAAGCGTGCCTCTGAGAGACAGTCCAATTCAGTGCTCTTCTACAGCGTTGCTGTAACAATAATATAATCTCCCTCCTCAATGCAGCCCTGAATATATCTCACTGACAAAACCGTAATCAGTGCAAAGTTTCCTCTGCCTCACATTCCTTCAATGGGATGTTAAAACTGCAGCATGTTAATGACTGTTGTCTCACTCAACTGTTGTTTCCAGTTGGCAGAACACAAGCAGTAATTGAGGAGGGCTGTGCTGTCTAACTACTTGTCCTTGTGTGTGTGTGTGTGTGTGTGTGTGTGTGTGTGTGTGTGTGTGTGTGTGTGTGTGTGTGTGTGTGTGTGTGTGTGTGTGTGACACCTTCACTGTTTTGACCTGCAGTTCACCTGGAAGTCAGATTTGACAGGTTCAGGAAACACTGGCTCAATTGGTGTTGGTACAGAGCACACAGCAGGATGAAATGATCCGGAATAATGTCTTTTGTGTTTGCAGTGAAGACCAGTCATACCAGTGTATTCGGAAATGTCAGCGCTTAGAGCATTTCTGTTCAGTTATATTCTGTGTTTCCTTTACATGTCGCTTTGAAGCAGCACTGTATCTTAAGTTTAAATTGTTCTGAAGTTGTGATGACATGTGGAACGGAAGCGAAGATTCAATGGCTGTGGGAAGAGGCCAGTAAAACTTTCGCTGTCAGTTGTTACGTGTTGATATATCTATTGTTTTGTAATATTTTTCTAAGATTTCATCATTAGGAGTGCATTTTTCACCAATGAAATCTGTGTCCATTACATGATGTTATGTGGTTTGGTTGAAGGCAATTACGTGAGTTTGTCATTGTTTGTCAACCTACCGAGTCCAGATCCTATTTTGTGAATTATCTGAGTGACCAAGAGTCCGAGGTCAGCCATAACAACAAAAGCTGCCAGATAGTTGAATTCAGGAACAGGAAAGGGGTTTCGTGGTCCTGTTAAACAAATAAAATCATCATGATCCTTCTTAAAACACATTGCCATTTGATAATGGTCTTATAAAGAAAGGTTTATTTTTTTACTTTTCTTTCACTAAGAAGCATAAGAAGAAGAATTTTATCCGGCCTCAGACTCCATTGTTCATGTGCAAAATTTACACACACACACAATATTTTCACATTATCACGTCCTAATCATACACTTGCTGAGAACTCTAATAGGAACACCACACTAATGCTGGTTATGGCCTCCATTTGCTCTCAAAACAGCCTCACTTAACCGTGGCTTGGATTCCACAAGGTGTTGGAAACATTCCACTGATGATTGTCTCTCACACTTCCATCAGATTTACCAGCTGCATATTCATGCTGCCAATCTCCTGTTCTACCAAATCCCAAAGGTGTTCTACCGGAATCCAATCTGGTGGCTGCGGAGACCATTGAAGTACGCTGAATTAATTGACAGTTTCATGAAACCAGCTTGAGACGAATTTTGCTTTGTGACATTGTCCATCATCACGCTGGAGGTAGTCGGTAGAAGATGGTAAAATGTGGCCATAAAGGGAGGCAATAACACTCAGGCTGTTGAGTTCAAACCATAATTGACTGACAGTAACTCGTCTAAAGTGTGCAAACAATATATTCCCCACACTGCCACACAATCAGTAGCCTGGAGTGCTATCACAAGGCAAGTTGGGTTCATGGATTCATGATATTTATGCCAAATTCTGATCCTTCCATCGGCGTGCTTCAGCAGAAATACATATTCATCAGACCAGGCTACATTTTTTCCAGTCTTCTTCTGTCCAGTTCTAGTGAGCCTGTGGCCACCGCTGCCTCAGACTTCTGTTCCTGGCTGAAAGGGGTGGAGCCCAATGTGGTCTCCTGCTGTTGTAGGCCAACTGCTTCAAGGTTAGACATGTCATTCATTTTGAGCTTTTCTGCTGACCAGTAGAGTTACTGTAAGTTACTGTAGACTTTCTGTAAGCTCCAACCAGTCTGACCGTTCTCCTCTGTCCTCTCTCATCAACAAGCTGTTTCCATCTGAGGAAACTGCTACTCATTGGAGGTTTTTCGGTTTTTCGCACTATTCTGAGTGGAAAAAAAACTCTACAGACACTTGTGTGTGAAAATGCCAGGAGATCAGCAGTTTCAGAAATACTCAAACCAGCTTTTTGGGCACCCACAATCATACCACAGTCAGTCACTGAGATCACATTTTACTCCCAATATGATGTTTAATGTGAATATTTACTGAGGTCTCTGACTTGTATCTGCATAATTTTATATATTGCACTGCAAGCGCTAGAGTGGCTGATTGGATAATTGCATAATTTAGCATGCATATAGGTGTTCCTAATAAAGTTCCCGTTGAGTGTATGACCAATACAACAGCAGGTTGATATTATTGACCGCTATCACGAATACATCACAAACATTTTTATTATTCTTGAGCATCACTATCATTATAACCTAAAGAATCTGGTGCTGATTGGGCTATAAAATAAATAAGACATATTCATAAATTCAACCTATCTATGTTCCAATGTCTGTCATGTCACCTCTGTCTGATTGTCTATGAGAAAAGTGTTAATAAATGTATGAAATTACATATTAGTCATCACACACATGCATGTGCATGCACACATGCACGCGCAGAAACTTACACTCAGGAAATAGGAAAGAAGCGAGCAAAGAAATGAACCTCCAACTTCCACAGTGGACATGATTGAATGATTTTACAGATGAGGTGTGTGCTTCTTAGAGGCACAGCTATTATACTGGTAGAAATAAAATGACCCGAATATTGTCTAGATAGAGAACAGTGTAAGCTAAGCACATTTGGCTGACTTCAGTTAATCTAGTGTTTTCTTTTGACTTGTCAGAAGCTGTTTGATGAGTTTTTTTTTTGTCTCATATGAACATTAACAATGAGGCAGATTTGGCTGGCATTGTACTTAGCAAGGGCATGACAGTAGGTTTTATAGTTTTTGTTTTCTCTCATCTCTGTACCTGCTGTTACTTTTTTATCTCAGCCTCATCTCAGTCTTATCTCCCAATAGAATCTACGTCCTTTATCTCCTGCATCTTATCTGCGGTGACAGACACAAGGAGTGGTAATCTCCCTGATAAAGGCAGAACAGGGCTAACAGAATTAGGGAGAGGGGAAGAGATGGAGAATAAGTGGTGTAAGAAAGTAAGAAAGAGAAAGATTTAAAGGTTTTAAGCTCTGTAATCATTCAAAGTGTAACCCTGTCAACTGAAAAACAGCATGAAACTGTAACTTGTAAAACGTATATTTTCCAGTAATTTTTTCCAAGATGTAAATATGAAGTTATCTCACTATTGTGAATTTAGACAAGAATTTATTTAATGTTCTTTTCTCATAGAAGGACAAAACAAGGGGTTCTGGCCAGGCCTTTATCTTTAATATCCCTTTGGACAAACAGCAATACATCTTCACTGTCTTGTTTTGGGAATGTATTGATTTGCACTGAGTGAGAAAAGATGCAATCCTGGCTCTGTGCAAAAACCCTGACACCAATCAGTGTCCTCCAAAAGCACTTACTTTGGCAGTTAATTGATCCTAGTTTGCACAAAGTGTCAAGTTTCGATGGATAATAAGCACCCAATTCAGTTCCATCCCGTTTAAAAGTTAAAACTCTCTGCTAGCCTGTTGAAGAAGTCAACTGCTCTTCTTGCTGCAAATGGACTCTCTAGAGTTCTGGTTGCCCCTGGTTGTAAAAGTAATAACCTGTGGTAGGTGTCAAAAGAACTCTCTTCCAAAGGTTGCCATGGTATACTCTGAGGATGAGAGGAAAATGCAGGAAGGGAGCAAAAAAAAAGAAGAAGAAAGAAGGATCATTTTCATTACAGCCCTCAGTGTTAGTTTCTATAGCCTCTGGGATTCCTAGTAATAGATTTGGTGCTAGTGGTTTGGTCCCCTTGTATTCCAATTATCAAACCCCTTTAGCCTCTATCCCTATGTGGGCAGCCAAAAGACATTCTGTCTCATGAGAATCTGCTGTCACACATCTGTAGGGCAACTGAAAGAAAGAATTATGAAAAGTATTACAGGAATAATCATGTAATTACTTTCGGTTGCAAACAGTTTACCTGTTCCTAGTAGGTATTATCCCTCAAAGCTGCTCTAATCAATATTTTTAGATTAACAGTGGATCACATAATTACTTGGATGTGAAAGATTTCACACAGAGAATTATCCTCCAACTGCAGTTCCAATAAGCTCTGTGGAGTGTTTCAGCTTCTTTCATTGTTTTGATCTTTTGTTTCGGTTCACTCCCACCACTCTCATCGTGCTTCCTTTTTAGCCACAGGCAGAAGATGTTCTGTGAAAATCCTCCAATTAACCCACCGTACATTTCCTGTCCAGAGAGTGACTTACTGAATAACATAGCGGAGCATTTAGCAGCTAAAGAGCCAGATATTTCCCTCAGGAGTTGGTGTGGACCAAAACAAAGCAAAAAGGTGGGTGACTAGTGGGTTAACATTTGCCATGTTGCCTGAAACACAACTCCGAATGAATGTTGAGTGTTGCTCCGTAAGCGCTATATGTGTAAATATTTGCCCACAATTGGGCCATATTAAAACAAAAAGTAATAATATGTCAGTGTTTTTCACGGCATGTATTTCTGAAGCCCAAATTAGCAAAAAAACAAAAACAAAAAAAAGTTACTGCTGTTTTAAAATCCCAAGAGATGCAGCTAGTTTGCAAGGCTAAGGAAACTGCACCATGTGGGAAGAAGGTTTGCTCATTTTCTTTTTCTTTTTCTTTTTTCTTTTTTTTTTATTGCGATGATTGACCTGATGTACCTTTGTATGACTATCCATACAGTTGTATCACTCAAGGATTTACCACACTAAACACCTTTTCAATCCAAGGATGATTTCTCATGCAGAAAACCCAGAAAGCAATAAAATATGAATATGAATTAACTTCAGGTCTGTGCTTGCAAAGTGGCCCAAATCGAGTAGAGGTTAGATATTTTTGCATGATTATGCACTTTCAACTCAGTTAAACAGGACATTATCAGATTACATCTTGCATTTAATTCAAATCTCTCATATTTCCTACCCCAATAAGGAGCAGGGAAACACCAAATCATGGTGTTTTTAACAAACTAGTCATAGTTATTTTTAAATCCAACCCCTGTGCAGGCCCATGGATATTCTGTGCTAAACTGGTGAGTCAGCTGAGCTTCCCTGACCTCAACCCCTCTTTTATTTTGGTTGGAATAATGACTGAATAACTTAATTCTAAACTCGGTCTATTAGAGTGTGTCTGCAACCTTTTAACCAGGGTCAGCTTCCTCTACAAATTACTCTCACACACCAGAGTGTTTATTAGAATTGGCAGGGTACAATATGACAGAATTACCTCTATTGATGTTTCTTGTGCTTCTATTATCGCTTGGATATTTGTAAGGCTCAAGTGTTCTCCATGTCATTTTTTTCTTATTCTTTGTTTTGCTCACTTGTTTTCTTTGACCTCCCTCTTTCACTTTCTCACACACACACACATACACACCCTGTCTTGTTGGCTTTCTGTGACCTCCCTCCCTCTTTATCCCTCTCTCCGTCTTGCTTGCCCACTGTCTCAGTTCCTTTGACCTCTCAATATCATACAGGCTGTCAGTGCCAAACTATGAATGTCCCTTGACACTTATTCGACTCAGACTCCCTTCAGCAATTCCATTTGTACAGAGCCAATTTCAATTTTTATAGTGGGTCGGGTGGGAGCTTGTGTAAAGCCTGCAGACAGAATAAGCCAAGGTTGAAGACACAGAGACAAGCACCCTAAGCTAAACTGTGTTGTTTGTTTGTTTGTTTTGTTTGTTTGTGTGTGTGTGTGAGAATGTTTCTTTGTTTGCTTCCTTAAAACGCTGGCTCACTCAACCATGAAAGCTATCTGACCCCACGTTTTGGAAATTTTGCAGCTTGAACTGAGTACCCTCCATCTTTTATATAGCTTGACAAAATATTGACTCCTGAAGGGAAATCCATTGATATTTTTTCTTATATCAGCCTAATTCATAACAATAAACTACTGAAGAGATCGTTAATGTGTTATTGAAGACTCATGGCAGAGAGCTTACCAGTTGGAGCCCATGAATTTTTTTGTGCTACAGAGTGGGCTCTCTGTCAGCATCATGGACAGCACTAAATACTTCAGTCTGTGTGGGAGGCTGCCTGCTGCCCACATAAGCGTAACCATGGAAAGCTAACGACCTCAAATACACAAACTCACTACTCAAGTACGCAGAAGTATTTAGTTTTTGTGCAAATGTTGGTCCTAGCTCTGTTTTGATTTTTGGTTTTTTTTTGGTCCCAGTTGTTGGCCTTGTTCAGAGCAGTTTGCCAAAGTTATGACCACAGAATTTTGATAAAATATGGCTGTATTTTTTGTGTATGGAGCTGTGAGGGTGCCTTCTGATTGGAGCAGGGCCGAGGCTCGTTTGGGGACTGCTCAGTCCAGTTCATATGCATCCAGAAAATGTACTTGGAGAGGAAGAGAGAGATTGTGTCATTGCAACGAGCTGTGCAAAAAAAAGCCAAGCAATCCCCATCTTACCCTGGATTTTCTTCACACATGGTTTCGCACTCAGCACATCGACATATTTTATTTGGTGCGGTGTAATTTGTACAAAGAGAAAAGACAGTAAATTGTGGCATTTCCTTATTTTCTGACAATTACATTATGTCGGCAACACAAACCTCTAAAATCAAAGAATAAATAATACACCACATATCTGAAATTGCTGTTAGATAGCAGAGCTAAGATTTGAACCTTACAGCTATATTGCAGCTTTAGATCACCTCACGTCCTCATGTACGTATGTAAAGTTGTGTGCACTTCTATACCCGTGTCCACAGTCTCATGGGATTGCCTACAGGGAGCTCGCAGTGAGAGGCTTTCGAGACTGCACAGCTGAGTGCATACACATAGTCCAGGGAAATGACACTTCAACAAGAAGAATTGTTCAATTTGCCCTGCGTGAAAAACAATATTCAAGATGAAGCATGCGTTTTTGTATTGCCACTGTCTTCTTGCTCTTGATTTTCTTTCTCACAGGGCTTGTGGCATCACTGGTGCTGCTTTGATGAATTTGTTGACAATATGCTTTAAGAGCTCACCTTAAAGAGGCAAAGCAATATCAGTGATTTTAGAGAGAAGGCATCCGAGGAATTGTTCATTTTCTGCTCATCCAAATATGACCACGCTCTCCTAGGAACAAGCGTCTCAATGATTTATTGTGCCATTGATTCAAAGAGCTCAGAAGAAGCACACACCACCACTTGACTCATTCGCAAATAAGAAGGAAGCATCCGCTCATTTGAACTTCCTTTCCAGGTCCATGTTGACTGGATGGTTTGAATCTCAAATTTGTGGAATAAACTGATGCAGATGCTGTGTAACAAATTAGTCAAATAATGTCTAACCAAGTCTCAAAACATCCAGTTACTCTTTGAAAACAACACTTTTCCAAACATTTTAATGACCTCCAAAACCAATTTAATGTGTTGGCAGAATTCAGTGGTTAAACAATGTACCTTCCACCCAAAAAAAATTAATGCAACACCTACTGTGTTTTCTGCAGCCCACAAATGAGAGAAAAGAAGTCATTCATTGGGAATAATTAAACCATCGCCGTCTGTCACTGCAGGGAGTGCTAGGCAAAATCAGTTTCTTGAGCTTTTAAGAAATGACTGAAGGTGCTGTATTAATGCAACATCACTAATAGGAATGATTTTCCCTGAAGAAGACTTTCCTGCTTAGTGATTGAAGCCTCAACTGAATACAAATAAGCAGTGTGCATCATTCATGGACGGACCCTCGGGCTTCCCAGGTTGTACAGGAAAAAAGCACAAACACTGATATGACTCCAAGCATTCTCAGAAGAATACATGCTACCTCAAAGTCAACTTAATGGCTCCTGGTTAGACGTTTTTTGTGCATGCATAATTAGATTTAAAGCATGAAAGCTATGGAAGTTTTAGGTGAATTTCGTATCACTCGTTCCACTCAGGTCACAGGAACCAAACCTTTCTAATATAAAAAGATTGTGTCCATACTCCTTTTAATGAAAGCCTTATTATGATGGGTACACATACTGCAGATATTTGAAGAGGGATATTATGAATAATAGCATAATGAGGAGTGAAAGGCCTGTTAATTGCTAGTTATGAAGCCTTAATAGACAAGCGCCTTCAGTTATTGTTACGCTTTTTTCTCATTTAGTCCTTCCTCCTTTTTTGAACTAACATACAGTGATAGTTCAGATGAATACATGTACATTCATACACAACCTCTTAACATACATAACCCATATCCACACTTAGACGCACAAACGTGTATATGTATGATGTCAGTTTGGTGCTTTCTAGCTAAGAAGACTTCATTGACGCGCTGAAACGAGCCTTTTTCCCAAGAGCAGCATATCCTTTAATCGCCCCTCTCTGTGGAGTGTGCTCACTCCTGCCTGAACCCTGGCCCCTCGTTTTCTCTGCAGCAACAGAGACAAGATGAGAGAGAGAATTAGTACTGTGGCAGGGGCTGATTATTAGAGAGCTTTTGCTCAGAGCCTTCCTCATACCAAGAACAAGCTAGGCCAAGTGGAGGTAGTGATGACTTAACCTGGATTAGCTCTTCATGCTCATCCGGGGCCTATGCATGCAAGTAAGGCTATTTTTCAATAATTTTTTTTTTTTTTTTTTTAAAGACAGACTAAATAGCCAGTTGTCTTGTCTTGTGTCCTAATAATGAGTCGGATATATCATTTAAATTTTGCCGCATGTCTTTAAAATGACAAATCACGTAGCGCAAACTGACATACATTCTCTAATGAGCCTATGGTCTTGAATTATACCGTACATGGTGAAGAGAATCTGAGCATATTTATTCAACAAAAACTGAGACACAGTTAAAAGCTCCCAATGCTAGTAAGTGGACCTATGTGTTTAGATACTTAATGTTCCCAAAGGTCAGGGATTACAATCCATTCCACTATGATTTATACATAGAGCAGTGGTTCTCAGCCTCTTTTATATCCACGTTATTCAGACCTCAGATATTCAGACCTCAGATACCATTTCAATGACTCATGTGTTACCTACCAGCCACACTGTCTTGCATCACTATTGGTTGTTTTCTTTTAATTTTTTATTCACATATTGCAGGATAACCAAAACTCTAAATTGTTGTTGTTGTTTGAAAACTTAATTTAACTCAACTTAATGTAGCCTAGGTATGCACTGTGCGATATAGATATAGATATAGATATATATAGATAGATAGATAGATAGAAGTCCTAATTAGATACTGAAAAGTTGCTCACATCTCACCAAATTCCATCTGCCGTTTGAGAAAGGTAATTTCATATTGTCAAAATTTTCTGAATTTTTTTTTCCCACCGCCGTCATGTCGTCTGTGAACAAGACCCCTGGCTGTGACTCTTGAGTAGAAGTTGCATTATTGAATATTCCCTGCAACCTTTAGTCAGGAGTTATTCAGCACAGCAGCTAATTAGAGTATATTGATGGGAAGCTTTTTGTTGTTGGTGAAGCTGGAGGGAGGAAAAGGCTAGTGATTGTTGCAAAGTGACAGGTGAATCATAGCCATCTGCCTCCAGTGGTATTATTACTCAGCTGCACAACAATCGAAGAGACAGACCGGACTAACTGATTTAACTCTGAAATAATTGACAACTGACAGTTAATGGCTTTTGTTGACCTTCAGTCAGAAACTACAGATTCACTGAGATGAGAGAGTAGTGTTGCAGTCCTTGCACTGTAATAAGTTATGGATTTAGTTGACCTTCATGTGTGGGTCTGGTGACTCTTTTCCTTAGGTAGATGTACTTTTGAATATAATCCATCCGTCTGGGGGTGGGGGTGGGGGTGGGGGGGGCATGGACCCGGGCCGGTCAGATGTATATCCAGCAGATAGGGGGTGGGACTGGGGGCAGCGGGGCTTTATCCGACTCACCTTTACTGACCGTGGTAATAAGATTACCCGCTTTGCGCGTCACGGCCGCGGTGAGGGTGAGGGAGAGGGAGAGGGAGAGGGAGAGGGAGAGACCTGAACGGGAGCCCGGATACGACCCCTCCGGTCCAGGTGTCGCTGTCTCCTGCCGTGTCGGGCTAAAGACGCCGGGGGGGGGGGGGGAAGCACGGTGCTCATGCGCCCGCGTGAAGAGGCTGTAGCAGCCCGGCCGGCCCGGTATCACTGGCTCCGTCTCCCGCCCATAAGGATATTTTAAGTACCTCTGGAGCCAAAAGATGGTGAGATGTTTTCATCTTTTGATTGTATGTGGGACTGTCGTTATATTTTTCCTGTTCACCAATTAACCACACGGGCGCTGTGACGCGGACACGCAGCCCGGTCCGTGCGCTCTACGAGGTTTGTCTTATTATTATTATCATTATTATCGTCATTATTATTATTATCATCATCATTATTGTACCAGGACGGCAGAGCTCGTTCAGGCAGGCGTGCGGTGCCAGTGTTTTCACCGTATCATGTCGGTTCCCCGCCGTGAAGTGAGTAATCCATTGGCGAGGCGCAGTCGTTCACCTCAACCCTGCCCTGATCCGCGCTGCTAATCTTGCGGGGGGTGAAGTTTTCAAACACCGAGCGCATCAGCGTTGGCTCTGGATTATCTGAGGACGGGATCCCGCTAATGCCCGCGGTGGACCGTAAAATGCTGTTATTGGTGTGATGGACCGCGCAGACGCTTATGCTGACTGCCGCTGCTTTTTCTTATTCTTTTCTTTTCCCAGTTAGTTTTTGGTCTGTATGAGGCAGATTAAAGAAACTGTCTTTAATTTATTTATTTTCTTCTTTAGGGAGGAAACCTTAATTAGTGGATGTGTTCACCGGCTGATCGTCCACAGCTGCGCTTCCCATTGGCTGACTTTTTGTATCTGGCTTCATTTTCATTTTCAAATTACAGCGTTTAATCGGCGTTACCCCTGCGAGTGTGAGCAAGTGAGGCGCTGCAGGAGGTCACGGATGCCTCCTCGAAACTTATGTCAAACACTCACTCCTTTCACAGAGCCACAGTCGTACATTACAAGAAACCTAACAAGGTTGATCTGGTTCTGAAGTCAGCTCTTTTTAAGTTTTGGAAAGCCCAAATAATTGCAGTACCTATTCACTTTGAAAGTGAAAGCCCATGTCTCCGGATGACTACTGCAAACTGCAGCACCAACTAACCCAAGCAGCACCACGGGGTCCCTATAAGTGCTTGACTTGGTGTTTGGTACCTCAAAGGTGTCTGAGATAAATTGAAGGCATACCGACATTTTTTTTTTTTTTAACATGTTAACATAGCAACACGGATAATAAGGTCACATATATCTTACAGTTTAATACTCCTATTTGTCTTAATTGTGGTATTTCTTGCTGACTTGCCTCTTATCTGGTAGTTAACCTTAAGGAAACTAAACGCATTCAGCTTCGAAACTGGTCTCCAGTCTTTGCGACTTTATTTGAAGGTTGCAGACTGAACATTGTGCCAGTTTTCCAGATGCCACAAACAGCTGTTTGGACTCTGTAGAGCAACAGCATTTAAAGGAAGCCCGTTTGATCGTGACAGTTGTGGTTCAGATTCTCTTTGAGACCTCGTGTTCCAATTGGCAATTGGACATCCAGACATAACAGAAAAACCCTTCAACTATCAGCCCCAAGAATATTCACTAGCCTAATTAATTACATTAGTAGTAAGTAAGTAATAACATTATTGGCAGCTGCACTCAATTTAGGTGTTCCAGTTCTAGTGGCTTGTCCTATAGTGACAATTAAATGAAATGGACCTCATTAATATTATAAGGTACATCTGCAGTGTTCTTGCTATGACAAGGAAAAAAGGTTTTCTGTGCGGACAAAGTGCTATCCAGTGCTTCCTGTTAGGTATAAAAGGTATAAAAGTTCCAGAAGAAACAGGAGAGCGGGACTTGAGTTAAGATTTTTCTGTCATTCTACTTTAATATGACTGTCAAGTAGCTATCAGCACAATTGTATAGAGCAATTCAAAAGTAAGGGCCTGTCAGAAATCGAATGCTTTCACATTTCCAGCACAATCCACAGGTAGCTTGGATGCTTCACAGGCTTCTTAATTAAAACAGGCAATGCTGTGCCGACAGTGTGTAATTAGACATGTACCCCTGGATGTTACAGTCAGCTTCAAATGACCTCTGCACCATATGTTCACATATGTGTGTGCAATAGTATGTGTCCCATTGTTTTACCTTCTCAGTGGGAATATGTATTTCATAGTTAGTTTGTTTGTTTTTGTTCTGTGCACCTTGGTAATTAGCGTATAATTAAGTGTTTTTCTGCCTGAATGATGTGACAAGTTCTGGTGCCCTACATTACACCCTGTAGGAATGCAGCTACTGATCGGTTGTTTGCTTTTGAAAAAATGCATATAGGTTTTCTACACCCAAGGTTTGATGTCTTCAGATTTGCATGATTCCTGCAACTGACAGTCCAAATCCCACACATATTTAATTTGTGATCATGACAGACGAAGGAAAGACGAAGGAAAACTGCAAATCCTCACAGTCAAGAAAGTAGAACTAAAGAATGTTTGGCATTTTTGCTTGGAGATTTTTTTTTTTTTTCACTTTTGCATGATGATTCTACCATAAAACATTGATAGAAAAACTGGAAGTGAGTTTACAGATATTTTCCAAATGGCCACAGGTATAAAATGTTGCGGAATTGGCTTTAGATACTGAACTTTGAGTTTTTCTTTAGGCCATTAAATGAACTGCTGATTGAAGTACTTCCTCACCGCAGCATTGGTGGTTGCAGCTTGATTGATATGAGGTCTTTCCCACCGCTCCAAGTGTCAGAACTGGTAAAGAGCTTATACCTTTTTTACTGTCATGATGGAAGGACAGGCAGCCCAAGGCATCTTCTCTTTAAGCATTAATAATGGGAACTAAAAGGTTATAAAATGCTCTAGTAACTGAAGTGAACCAGAGGGGACAAATTAGGCAGTAGGGACTTATCCTTAGATGTAATGGAGTTTCGTGTTCACACCAAAGGATGAAGAGGAAAGCCTGCAGGATGTGGCGCATACAGGTGGAAGTCAAAATGCGACTATTCATCCCACTGGGTAGTCGGCCTCAGCAGATAAAGCAGGTTATATCAGGTGCAGCAGCTTGCTAGAGAACTGGATGGCTTTGAATGCTATTCTACCTCAGCATTATCTTTCAGTATTGAAATACAATGCTCACCAGTCAACAGTTACACAGCTCAAGGCAGCCAATGCTCTCATCGCTTGGGATGAGCAGTTAGCATTAATTTAGTCTTCATCTCTTCATTACATGTCCTCACACCAGGTTTGTGTGTTTGAGTGTGTCTGATAAAAAGTAAGTAACAAGGCCTGCAACACTTCCATGACTGACTAATGATTTAATCTTGTCTGTTGCATTAGCACTTCTCACAAAAAGCATTCTGCTTCTGTAAGAAATCGGAGTGCACTTATGTTGCAGCCCTTGAGCAATGAAGGCAGAAAACAATCTCGGGAGTAAAACAAAAGGTCTAATTTTAGGCGTAATGTATTGTATTCTGCTAAAATCTGTGACATAATCAACTGGCAGGTAAAGGATGAAACTTATGTTTTATGTTTCTATCACTAGCATCACATCCCATGAAAAGGCAAAAACGAACAATATGTTGGTCTGTCCTTGGATATGTTCTGACATCCCTACCATGTCTTTGGCACTCTCCCAAGTCCACTGGCTCCTACTGAAGACATAAATCTTTAAATGGATCAGGAATGTACATTTACACGTTAAGGATACAAATACACATATATGAAAACACACACAAGGGGAAAACACAAACAGTAAGGGAACAATCTCTACTTTCATTAAAGCAGCTTTAAATGTGTTAGATATAGATTAGATATAGATAAGACTCTAAGGTGCCAGAATTTCCCCAAAAAGCAGGCAAGACTATAAGTTCAAGGAGGGACTGAGATGAATGGTTATAGGTCAGTAATGTACAGTAGTCTTGGATTTGCTATTTTCAAAATACAGTGTGTGCCTCTCAGTTTAAAATTTTTGCCCCTCAGGTTTTGCACAGTAAAAAAAAAACAGGGTGAGTTTAAAAAATGGGATTTCATCACAGGATAAAGAATATTTTCCCCACAGTACTATCATAACTTACTTATCATTTGGCAAATATGACTTTATTCATATGCACAATGGACACCTCAGGGTAACTATTTCAGTAGTATTTGATAAGAGACTCGTGGGTAGTGATGCCTGAAATGATTTGGGCCTAAGTGCATAGTGACAGGAAGAGGAAACAGAAGCACCTGTGAAATGCTTTTTTTTTTCCTCTTTCTTTTCACCTTCCCCCTGGTGTTTTGATGTCCAATGATATTCTTTCACAGATTCAGAGGAAATGCCGTAGGTCGCGAGCCCGTGTTATGATTTACCACCTTTTCCTCTCGGTTTCCACGCAGTGGAGGGCGGGTACTCCACAGCAAGAACACCATTATCAGATCAGCAGCTCTGCGTCAGATATCAGAGGCAGTAAACTCTCAATTTCACTGTACCCACGTGTTATGGAATGAAATTTGCGAATGAGATCCATTAGTACTGAACCTGTATAATAGGCTTCAATGAACATGGAGATGAGTCAAAAACACAGGTGTGGTACCAGAGACTGATTGATGATCTGATCTCTGTGTCAGGGGAATGTTGTCAATGTAGTCTGGGATTATCAATTTTAACATAATCACACATTTCATGAGTGGTGGATCTTTTTCTTTCCCCTCCATCAGTCTCAAATTGTCTGCAATGCTGCCCTCTTATTGCTCCCCTCATTATTGTCAATTAAGAATTTTTCACAAATTTTGTATGTCAGTCCACTTATAGGTGAAAAAAAATAATTAGATACTAAAATATATCATGCAATGATATCTTTGTATATTACGTTCATCATTATCAGTGTCATCTTCTGTCAGTTTAATGTTCAACTCCTCATCTCACCTTTGCAATTCCAGAGTGAGAGCTAAAACAAAGGTGATATCTCAAGTCAAAAATATAACTGCATATAAGTATATTGGGAAAGTAAGTCATGGTTAATAAGCTTACAGAGATTGAGGTATTGTACAGAAGCCAAGCAGTAAAGCTGTCAAAGCGTTGAATTTCATATTCTTCCTTAATTAAATGTAGATCACATATCACATATGGTAACTGGCTATTCAGCATCTGATAAGTGTTTTTCCCTCCCTTGAAAAGCGTTTAGTGGAAATGTCAATGAGATGCTATGTGCTGTTAGCCAAATCTGGCTTGGAGAAAAAATGTATGCGTCTTGGCCTTTGACCATTATTAGTTTACTTTTCACTGAGAAGTTAATTGAAAAAGAAAAGAAGAAAACAGTCTAATTTGCTTTTCACTTCATGTGGAGCTGAAGAAATAACCTATTTGAAAGTTGAATTTAGGGCATTTGCATTATTTATTTGTTTATTGTGACTTTAGTCTGTCTGGATGCGTTCCAGCTTTGAGCTGTTGACCCGAGGGGGGCTGGCATTACTTCTGTTGTGCCTGTCACCACTGTGGAAAATTCTTTTAGCCATGCTGTAAACGTTGTTGTGCGATGCAGTGCAGGCAACAGTGTAGGGCAAACTTTTTAAAAGTTATTCTCTGCCATGTCTCTAAACATTACAGTCTAGTACACTACACAGTGATTGTACATTTACACGTCCCCAGAATAGTTAAAAAAAAGATCATTTCTGTTGCTTTGGTAAAAGTTATACAATAAAAACATGCTGCCTGACTTTGTCAATGTGCACAATAGGTTATGTGATAGAGAGACACACACACACACACACACACACACACACACACACACACACACACACACACACACACACACACACACACATATATATATATATATATATAAAATAAAAGACTGAGATTGGCTTAAAGGAAAAGTAACTGATCAGGGAGTCTCCACAAACTATTTGAGAAATATGTTTTGAAGTGAGCCAGTGGCTTGTTGAATTTCCAACTTGGCTCCAAACAAAAGCATACAGTCTTGTCTTAGTGCAGATATCTGTCATTAACCACCCTCATATATTCATAGGACCTTACTGACCTAACCTCCTGCTGAAATGCCTAAATACTGTCACATTATCATTACTAACATTGTACCCATAGTCATCCTTCCCTTACCTAACACCGTCTAACCCATTTCTACATTTGATATTTTCAGTGACCAGTGTCATTGCCTCAGTAGATACAAAAAACACAACAATTTATTTCTAACCATTTGGTGTTTTTCTAGACATTAGCTGTGTTCATGAAACTCCTGTTTTCTGATGTGACCTACTCTAACTTGATGCTTCAGTGCTTTAGTATCTTAAGGACATGGACCTAAGGTCTCAGATGCCCTTTGGTTTAAGCTTTCAGGCAGCACCTTACTGTGCTTTCACTGCATTTTTGAACATTCAGTTGAATGGATGTTCATCTGAATGTTACTCACAGTGCTGTGTTGGCACACAAAAGATCAATTTCAATATAAATGAGTGCACTCTGTCTTTTATACTAGCCATCACAGAGTCCCTTTGAAGCAGTCAGGGGAACTTACAGGGGCTGAATGTACCACATTGTGTGATGGCAGACATACCACTTAAGCAGGCTTTTAAAAGCTGAAATGTAGTCTTTATTTTATATATCTTGGTAGAATCCATAGTGTGTATGTGGAACTTACTTACAAACGTGGGTAATGATAAGAAGAATTGAGATGTCTAATCTTAATAGCCTCAGATCTATATAGCATAATGCAGCTGCCTGATATAGATTTTTAAAATAGATTGAGTGGTTGTCTTGACCTTGAAAGACCAGATGGAAGTACTGGATATTTTCATCACTTTATTCAGGCCTACATCGAGGCAGAAGGCAAGTTGTCCACTCATTATTTATTGTATTGTCCAATTCCTCTGAACTCTTCCTCAAATAAACTGTATCATGCATTTGGAAGGTTTTTGCAAATTAATTTGTGCCCATTAATTTTCTGAAACAACTTATAATTTTCTATCATTCATCCAGATACATTCACAAAGGTTACCATATACTTCACACTTACGAACATTCCCTTTTGGATTTTATTTTTCTGCAGAGGGACTAGTCATGCCATTATGTGTTAAAGCTTCGAGCAACAATCCTAGCCATGCAGCGATTAGTAAGGGTAAAGGTCACCCACTACGGTGAATGATTTTTCAAAAAGTCAAAAGCGTTCCTTTGTCTGGCATCAGCTGCATGGTTTTAAGACCATGTGGCTAAGGGGTTCCTATTGTGCAGAGTAGTGTGCCTTGTGATATGGATAGGGCCTTGTTGATGCTAAGCAGACAGCGCAGAGTGGTTGGGGCACCCACATGGACTGAGCTCAGCGAGGGTTTAGAGATTTAGAATGTGGTCATGAGATGACTAAGGCATTAGGATTAGAACCTCTGTGATCTGTGCCTCACTCGCTCTGAATTAGAGAAAATGAGAGTTTTAGTGGACCACCGGGCTCTGTTGACATTGGATGCAGCAGAATACATTATCTACTTACTGCACTGCTTGTAGGTTTACTTTTCAGCTTCAGCTTATGGGTTATACCAATATAGAGTATCAGATATGGCCTTTTAAATATTATAATGATATATGTACTGGTGATAAGTGCTTTTGGTGTTTGGTGCAGTTACAGTTCAGACTGGTTTTGTTACTTTGCTTGTTACTTGGGCATAGCCCACCATAATCACATTGTGCTCTGCCAAGCAGTGAATACATGCATTTCCACTGCGGCCACACAACATTGGATAACAGACCCATGCTGTTGTGGTCCTTTTTGGCAGCATGGCTAATCTGGACCATCGTGGGACAGTGTCGTCCTTCAAAGTAACGTACTTTCTTGTGCAGAATTTCTTGTGCAATACACGTCTGTCTTCTGGTGACGAGAGAGAAAGTGGTGTTTTTGTTCAGGTATCAGTACGTCTGCAGGCCTGTCCTAACTGAATCTCTGTGTTTGGAGATTATTCTCTCTCCTATCTTACTATGTGTGTTTCATGTGCCGCTTAACATTAAAGGCTTTCCAAAGGCGAACTAGCGGGGAGACTTTGTTGAATTGTGAAACGGCTCTAGGAAGTTCAGTGTATATGTCACCCACTTTGTAGTTCTTTGTTATTGTTTAATTAAAACTGGTATACACAACAAGATGTGGACATATTTGGTGCATTTTAGTTTGCTGATCACTTTTAAATTTTGCAGGAATAGTACAAGAAGAAACCTCCAGGGCACAGTGGTTACGCTGTGTCTACAGAGGGTGTTTGAGCTGTGTCACCCTACAATTCATTACTGTGCCTAAAAGGCTTCTGTGTAGACATGCATGGAGCAATAGAGCTACTACTCTTTTAATGTGCCGCCCACGCTACATGGTCTGTGCAGACATGCTGTTAGATAATTTGTCTGTAAGGCTAACCATTATTCACATCCTTAGGTTATATTCTTTGTATTACTCACCATCAGTATATCTTCACTTTTTCATTAAGTCATTATTTCTATTAATCTAGAATACCTCCTTATCATATGTGCAGATATGATACAGTCATGACAAACACTGACTAGAGTCCTCATTTCCTTTTGCCTCTTAGTTTTTCTACCTAGTATATTGTTACCTGTGAAAGTACATTGCATAAAAAGGTACATGGAGTTTATCAGGTTCAAACCATTCCAGCTCATCACAGTAAGAGAGCACTCACAGCTCACATTAAATCTTTCATTTGCTGGTAGCAATTCTGAAAAGCATATAAGGGTGTTTATACATTTTCCCATTAGGTTCAGTCTTTCGAACCAAAATACCCAGGCTAAACATCACAACCTTTATGACTGCGTTTAGCATCAGCACAATTCAGCTCAGTGCACTTCTTCACTGGGAATGTGATAAAATGCACTTCGTGACACAGGTGGGCAGGGGGGGGGGTTAATATATATATATAAAAAAATAAAAGTGGGGAAACCGAATGAACATTAACTGCATAACAGCTTTTCATTTCTGTGTCAAGTGCACATTGAGATCACTACTAGCACCGAGGGCTACTCTCTTCCACAGCCACATGCAAACAATGAGCACTCACTTAGGAATCACATCATCGCAGTTACATCATCCTGCAGAGGGAAGCACCTGCAGTGTTGGTGACTAAAAACAAACATGTAAAGTAAAGTAAATTTTAGAAAAATGAGAGCAATGGGAGCTTGTTTGAAAAAAAACAAAAACAACTTATTTTTGCCATCTTTCATTCTAAGTAAATGCTTTCAATTGTTTTTTTTTTGTTTTTTCTTTTGCATGAACCGCACATTTTTTTCCAAAGATGGATGATTAATTATGGTAATGACAGCCCTATATGATTCGTTGTCATTTTGATACATTGCCTAAGTCTAGATCACTTTCTGGTTGTGTTCCTCTCTGCCTTCATTAAGCATTAAGTTGAGACTAAAATTGTCAGTAAAGAGCATTTCGGGAACATCTTAGTTCCCTAATTTGTCAGGCCGTACTGAAATATCAAGGCAGGATATAATACAGGGAGTGATCACTCAAAAGCTCAAACCTATTTGATATATCTTAGGCAGAGAATCCCATGGGGTAGCCAAAGCTGACATAAAATAAGCACATCACTGATTGAAGTTATTACTTTTTTGCAGTAAAATAAACAATTTTAGATGTACTGTTTTTTAGGAAGTAAAACAGATTTGGATTGGAAAGTAAAAAAAAAAAAAAAATGGCATTTACTATTAAATAGTCATGCATGATGGCATGGAAAATATAAAAAAAACTAATGAGCTGTAAATGCCATCTTTCGTTTTACTGGGACTTAAAGAGCAAATTAAAAAACAGTTTACTTAATTGCTGCAATCCATTAACAGGGACTGGATCCCTTTTTGTCAGTTGTCCCTGTAGTTCTCTTCAGTTCCAACATCACTGACCAGCTGGATTAGAGAGCATAAGCTTGATGTGTGCAGTTTACTGATATCGAGTCCAGTTTAAACAAGTAGTTCTCATAGAAAACTAAGGTTGCCTGGTACAGCTGAAATTATGGGCATGTGTGAAAGGCCAGCAGTATAGAGCATGTGTTACACATCCTTAAAGTCTCCTTGCCTAGTGACCAAATGCCTTACGGTATTCAGTTAATGAATTTTCTTGGTATCTTGAACTGGTGTAGGTGGGTTGTATAGATAAACACACTCGAGAAGAGGCCAGTCAGGCTTTGGTAACAGCTGCTTGCCTGGATATTTAGCCTTGGCTCTTACGTTTGGCATTTGAAAGCTATCTCTAGCCGGGTGTGAGCCATGTGCAGACTAGCCTGTTTGCAGGGGCTAATCGCTCACATCATTAAAGCACCGGGGCCCCCTTGCTAGTACTGATTACTGATAGTGGGTAATGAATAGCTCTGCGCTGGTCAAACACACCTAACCAAAGGGAACACAAATGCACGTGTGTGTCTGTCTGGGATGATGTTTAAAGTGGTATCAAGTTTGTTTACACTCCCTAGTTTTAGGTTACACATCAGCATTGAACAGTTGGTATTACATTACTGTGTCAGGTATATTACTTGTTTGATTTTCAGGCTGTTAAGATCAACTTACGAGCCCAGTTGAGACATAACGTACCTGTGATGTAACCTGTTAAGGCTTTTTGGTCCTTGACTGTATGGCTGGATACACTGTAACACAATCACTTCCCACTTGAGATTTCACCTCTATGTGTTAAATTGTTCTTAATTGGGAGCAGTGGGTAGAGTGGTTTGTCCATGA